>VZRZ01003262.1:111523-147344 GCA_013398175.1 Climacteris rufus
AAAAAAAAAAAAGAAAACCAGCACAAGTTTAGTGCTCACTGAAATTCTGTCCTTTTTAATCTTTTTTCCCCAGTGATTTGGGGAAAAGACCCTCTTCTTTTCATTTTATGCAGGGGAAAATGTAGGTGAGAAACAATTCATTTCCCAAGACCCCTAGCAGACCTGCAGCAGATACTAGAAAAGAACTAATGTGATATGAGTCCTGATTTAATGATTTATCCGTGAAACGTGTATTAGTAGAGAATACTATTGGCTGCAATGCTAATACTCATAAAGTAGGAAATGCCAAAATAGCTCTCCTAAATCAAATCTTTTGTGATCTGTATTATAAGTCAGCACATTTGGGAACATATAATAAAGTTGCTCCTGCAGGGCTGCTGTCTCATTCAGTATGCAATTCCATACACTGTCACCTGATAAGAAACCATTGAATCATTTACTTTATCTTCATTGTCAAATACATGTTTCACATGTCATTTAGAACACAAGGCTATCTTTCTCTGAAAACAGAATGAATAAAATATTTATGAGCTATTTTGTGAGGCTTACTGTGGTGGCATTTCACTGATGTAATAAAATGATTTTTCACTTTCAAACATCCCAGTTAGCAGAGAAGCTGGAATTATCAGTATTTTCCAGAGAGAAAATTGAATTACAAAGAATAATCACAAGTTATGAATAATTTGGGGGGATTAATTTTCAGAAATGTAGTGTCTGATTCTTTAGAGTAATTACCACAGTAGAAATTACATTCAGACTAGATATATGGAAGCCATCCTAAAGGAAATCCTGATTTCTGGGGATTCTTTCTTCCAAAATGGAACATAACCTTGAGGCTTGTTTTGGAAGTCACTACTAAGACTCAGAACATTCCCGATGCTGCTCTGTACTGTCAGTACAGAATATCAGTACTGATCTGAGAGAAGGGAAAATTCTTTGAGCTAGGCTAGCAACAAAAAGAATACCTCTGCAGTTAAATATCTGCAAAGAGGAGAGCCTAAAATAAGAGGACTTCTGGAGGATGAGGATCCACAAGGCTGGTATCTACAAGGTACCCAACAGAAGCTCCAGTAGTCCATAAAGGAGCACCTGCTTTCCATCCACCTTTTCCAAGTCAGTGCATTACCATGCAACATGCTGATTTTGATGATATACACCATTATTTGACATGTCCAAAGCTTCAATTTCTGTTTCAGCTAAACTTAGTATTTCTACAAAACATGCTTGAAGCATGCAAAAAACACTGGGATAAACCAGCCATTTTCATGAAGTCTGTAAATAACTGGTCCAATACTATACAGCAGTTCTGTATAAGAAGTGACAAAAGCTACTATTGCATTGGGCTTTCCAGGTAATTCAGTAAAAAGGGAGTCTCCCTTTCCACCGTTCAGCACAGCACCTCACCTCTGACTTGGTGAGCCAGCACTGCCAGCAGCAGGATGGGAGGCTGTGTGGAGGGGCCCAGCAGGAAGGGAAGTAAGAGGATGATGCCCCTTCCCTCTGTGACTCTACCCTGTGCTGGCACAAGCCCTGGCTCCAGGCACAGCTCATGGCACACTCTGCACTCCCTTGCTCAGCTCCACAGGTGCCACCCCGCACTGAGCCTTCAGCTGTGCCCAGGGGCTGCTTGCCGGCTCTGGCTGAGCCCCATGCCCCACAGGAGCACCAGACTGCAGCAGCTTGCAGGCTACTAAG
The DNA here is from genome assembly GCA_013398175.1 of Climacteris rufus. Lineage (NCBI taxonomy): Eukaryota > Metazoa > Chordata > Aves > Passeriformes > Climacteridae > Climacteris > Climacteris rufus. Next base: position 113,219 of record VZRZ01003262.1, read on the forward strand.
TACAGCAGAGCTCCTTCTCCTACCAGGGTCATCCCATTTTTCAACAGAGAATGAACATCTGCTGAACCACAGAAATAAACCAGTGCTCAGTATGCTTAAGACTGAAATTCACATTCAGATGTGCTTTTAGAGGGTTTCATTTGCCCCCCTGCAGTTTCTTGCCCCATACACTTTATAAATTAACATAGGAAAATTAGGGAAATAATGATTCACTGGAAAATTCCAATTCCCCACACTATTTTACATCTTTTTCAAGAAAATTAAGGCAAAGGATCTGTGGAAAAGTAGCCTGTAAACATTTAACCAAAGACTGAATCAGAGCATACATAACCTAAAGATACTAAGAAGCTGAACAGTTAGCCTTCTTATTATCACTTCCTAATCTTTATTTTGCACTACTTGAATTTCTAAACCTAATAATATTTTTAATAGGATTTTTTGTTGACCTATGGCAAATTCATCACACAAACTGAAAAATAAAAAATTCCACTATATGGTGTGATCTTGCCACTCACCTCTTCTGCTTCATCCAACTGAATACTCACAGCAGGTGTATGTTGTCATCTTTGTGAACCGCTGCTAGGAGAGGCCACCTACCAGCAGACTACAATATTTTCTGGTTCTGACTCTTATTTCTGCCTTGAGCTACATTGCAGATAAGCAAGGGAAGAGGTTGTAACATGTCTTGTACTTTTTTAGTTGGCCTCATGCAAAGGTTTTCCCACTGTTTTACAAAAACAGTTACCTTTTCTGACTCCAACTTATTTTATCTCAGTTTTCCTCCCAACACTGCTGCCACATCACTTCCCTCCCCTACTTCCTGTCTGATTTTGGTCCTCCAGTGATTCGCCCCATGCCTAGAGCACAGACCTGGAGGTGCTGTATCTGTGGGTTTGCTATCCCAACTCCTTCTCCATAAGTCCTTCCTTTTCCATAACGGATTTTCACTACTTTCTTTCCTGCCTTAGCCTGGCCAGCCACTATTTCTCCAGGTGAACATCTCTAAAGTAAACAACTTTTTATTCCTTACTACATGCTGCACATCAAAGTAGGGATTGCAAGTGAAAGATGAGCATCCTTCCACTTTAATTCTGCTTGGCTGCCCTGATTCAGTCTGCTGGGAGCAGGTTCTGCTCAGCATCACTGCTGGACCTTGCCCAAGGAAAGCTGAGTCTTTAAGCAATTCAGATGGAAAGCTTGGCATGTCTTAATGGCAGCTTCTAATAATTTGGTCAAGTTTTCTCATTATTTTCATGAAAAACTGCCCAGAAACATTTAACTGAAATGTTTAATTCACTACCAAATTTTAAAACCCTGATAGATTACTAGAACTAGCTTCTGAAAGAAAAGGGTTTGAAAATAATTCGGTATAGGTAAAATTAATTTTTGCCCTAACTTCATTGTTAAAATGACCCAGTGTTCTATCTAATATTTCAGAGGACACTTCAAAGTTATTTTATAAATCAGTTAATTTTAGGACAATTATAAGCAACTGAAAATCGACATGTAGCAGGAAATCTTTGTTAATAACAGGCCTGTTACAAAAACTAGAGAGACATATCTACCTATCTATCCACATATTTGCATATATACATAATCACTGTCATCTTTTGGGTGTCTCAAACTGAGGTTCTGTCAGACTTTCCATTTTAAATACCTCCACCTAAAAATGTACCTTGACACAAAGAAAAGATGATGCTCTCAAGGGTAAAGTTCTACATGAGACAAAGGTGTACAAGACTGGGCAGCATTTAAGTTTTTAATTTTTTTTTTCTGTATACATTTTTGTGATAGCAGTTTCACATATATGAGAACATCCTAGCACGTGGAATAGATGATATTCTTTTAGTGCTGCATATATGTGTACAGTATTGCAAAATTGCACAAGTTTTGCTGATCGGGCTGGCAACTTAATCATGATTCTGTTTTTTCCATGACGGGTTGACCTCCATACTTATTACCAATTTTCAGGTCTATTCAAAATTAGTGACACTTTATCTTTTCATGAGATTACTAAACAGACTTTGGTGACAAGACTGAAATTCACATAGAAGAATATTGTTGTGTGTAAAGATATTATGTTGTTACAGCACAGTGCATTTTGATATTTGAGAACACTTAAAATAAGACACATTTGGGAGCTATTTGCAAGAAAAAATTCACAGCCTCCATACAGCTGAAAATAAAGGTTTTAAGAAACAAGCTTTAAAAAAAGGGAAGTCAAACTTTTTAAGGCAGAGAAGCTTATTCTAAGAAAGACAACCATATTAAGCAAATGTTAAATACCCAGTCACAGTTCAGATGTTGCGAGAAATTTTTTTGTAACGAAACTGATAAAGAACTTATTTAATAGGATGAATTAAACGACTTTCTTTTCCCACAAAATTTACAATTTCTCAAGATACAATGCTGTGTTCAAGGGAAACCAAGCTCTCTCAAAGAGGAACTGGAAGCACTTTAAAGGCAAAAACATGACTGGAGCATTCATTTGTGATGTAGCAAGTTCCTCTTTTTTTTGTATTTGATCAGGGACTTGCACAGGATTTGTTACGGGACTCGTGTCCCACATCCAGCTGAGTGCCCTTCCATGAGTACGTAGACTCCTGGCAGGATTCATCTTGGAATCACAGAATGGTTTGGGCTGGAAGGGACCTTAGAGATCATCCAGCTCCAACTCCCCTGCCATGGCAGGGAACCTTCCACTAGACCTCCAGGTGTCTCTACACAGGGAACGCACAGTGGTAGCATAGGAGTCTTGGATCTCATACACCCCGCACTAGAGGAAAGGCAAATGCAGTCAGGAATTAAGACTCCAAGGTGACCACCTTTTCCTCTTTACTCTAAGGATGCCTTAGGATGACACCTGGGATGATAAGCTCCAGTGTAGCCACTTGTACTGTGGATGGTTAAATTTCCTTACAACTTCCCAGCTAAGCTTATTTTTCTTTCTGGTTAATAAATGTTTAATTATTTATACAATTGGACAAGCTTCAGTACAAAAGGACTTCTTATATAAGATGACAGATATGTATGCTATGAATGCTGCTACACAGTTTTCAAAAACATCTCCCCTTTTGCATCCTTCTTTTTTTGTACCACCCTTAGGATTAGTTTAAACTGATACAAAAGTCAGAAAACATGTACTGCAATAATTTTTTCAGGCCTCATAGCAATAGCTATAACTACTAGTAACCTTATCAAAAATAATGCATAATATCAATAATATCTGTATAATTCCAAGTATTTAAAAACTGTCACTTCTACTTAACCAGAAGAAAATATCTTCAGATATTATATGCATGGCTGCTTCTCCCAACTGAGGCAAACAGCAAAACATGAAAATAGCATAAGCAGAATAAACCAAAATCAGCACTGCAGAAAGTTTACCTGATAGTGATTTAAAAATTATTTTGTAGTGCCAGGATTTCTGAATTATGATTTGTGATTGTGATTTTCTCACAGCAGAGAGAATTGTGATTTTCTCACAGCAGAGAGAAGGCTATTTTTAGCTTATACATATGAATTGAGAGTAGCTCACTTTACAGGCCGTTTGTAGATAGCATCATTACAGGTACTTACCTAAGCTAGATCTGGTGTTAGATCGCTCTATGATCGCATGCTTACTGGGGTTGTTTAACACTGAGCGTTTGGCAAGCGAGATGTCTGCTGTGACTCGTGTAATTGATATACTGCAAAATAAATACAGTAAAATAGTACTGAACGTTATTTATCTTTCAGGAGAGAATTCTTCTTTGACACTAGAAGATGGCTAAGACTACAGGAAAATAAGCTCTCAGCGGCACAGTATGCTTCACACAATGTGAACAGAGAAAAGACTTTGTCTAACTAATACTCCTACAATAACTATTGATAAGACATCCTCCTACACATGTCTGGGGAGTGGGGAGGTAGCAGGAGGTCAGAGATGTGCTGCAGAAGGTAGGACTTCCCTGGAGCCTCCAGGTATGATGAGGGTCTGACTTTGCACCAGTATCCACAGTATGAACAGGCTGGTTTCTCCTTTCCCTGACTTCTTTACTGGTACTGAATGACAACCTGGCTTAATTTAGCCATATGTATAAGACATATAGGGATATGCAGAATTAAACGGTAACGGTAAGGTTTAGCAGGGAAACTAGTACAGCAATATAAGTCAGGGGCTTTTTTGTTTGTTTTAGTTTGGGTTTTGGGGGGTTTTTTATTGTTCAGTTTACTAGCATGTGTTTTTTTAAGAGTGCAAGAGCTACCTATAAATTTCCAGAAAGATCCATGCTAGCAATATGCTAGCCACCTAAAAAGGGGAACTGTAACTCCGAGAAGCACATACTTGAAAACTCTGGGCTGACTATCTGGCAGGCTCAGTTTTGTGTTTATGAGAAAAGATGAGCCAAGAAAGAAGTGGTTACTTTCAGTTTTTTTGCACTGACCTGCTACATAACCTTCTGCATGTTCTTCTTCCAGGAAAACAGTTACTGGTTTGTTTCGCTTTACAGGGTCAAAATACACCCTTAAGTTCCCTTCCAAACTCTCTGGTCTAACAAGGTTTAGAGGTCACATTTTTCCAGTGCTGAGAGTTAAATCAGACTGATGATATCCCCTTGTTCTTCCTTGTTGGATTTTACTCACAATTTAAAAGGAGGAAATGGATTTGCTAAGAAGAGGGAGGGCTCCTCTCTAGCAAGCACTGTCAGATGCTATTTGTTCATCTGAAAAGTAATCCAAAAGACCATTTCCCAGTGAACTCAACGTGTGTATACACTTATCTAAAACCCTAAAAAATGTAACAGAGCCAGAAGTTAATATGAAAAAACAGAATTATTTGCACAATACTGATTAGTGATATCATTTTGGAAATCTAGATGTGATTTAAGTTAAGCTAAGAACATAACCAAAGACCATGATTTCTGGCACAGCTCCTTATAGATAATGCAATTTGTCTTAAATCAAACATCTATATTGGGGTACCCACTAGTTATCTTTATTTGCTAATGGATGGACCCTACAAACTTTTACAGCTTTTTGGTTTTTTTTGTTTAGATCTGGAATTTTTTCCTGCCAATCTTCCTTCCTACATGCAATACAAAATTTTTGCCTTTTTAAATGTGATTATGGTATATTGAACACTGCTAGATTTATCAGTCTATGTATGAAAAATGCTATTTTTCATTTTAAGACCTTCTAGTATCTTTCTAAGGACATTTTAATGTCTTTTGAGATACATCACATCAGGAAGACTAAGACTGTTCTCAAAACAAAGGATATGTATGTTCATATTGCAAAACAGTTGCAATGAGAGCAGGGACGGCAGTGTGGCAGCTGAAAGCAGCAGCATAAATCTGAGAACCTCTGGTAAAAATTTCTTCAGGACCTTGAGTACCAATTCAGATTGCTACTGAAGTTTGGGATGCTTCAAATCTGCTACTACAGACATCAATTGTATTTGTGGATTCACTCTGCCACAATTGGATCTACAACTGAAAATCAGACATGCTCTAAAATACTTAAAGAGATAAAAATGTAATAATTTTTTTCTGCTTGCAACAACTGTCTTATTAACTTCCAATTCTGAAGGTAAGTATCTAGGGTCTGACAATCCTGACTAATATAAGGAAGGGCTACTAAAGTCATTAGGTATTGACAACATTATTCTGACTGAGAAAATCCACCAGCTTAAACCACAATGCCCAGTATTTTAAAGAGCTGAAGCTATTAACAAAAAATCTCAATCTTCCTCTTCAAAGTTTTGGCAGCAACACAACATACAGAATAGTGTTGTGAATCTGTCCACTTCCAAACTAAATAGAACATTCCTTGAAGTTACGGAATTTATAAGAAGATCTTCCTCTTTTCTCAGTTTTCCCTCCCCATGTCAGCCCATTAGTACATATCAATCTGAAACTTGATCCAACACCACTATAGTCATGTCTGGAGAATGCACCTGATGTCTCTGCTCCATGGGTCCATGATGTTGGAGTTACAGATCATGCCACTGCTTTTCGAGACAGATTATCATTTGACATCTGCACTACAATAATGCCTGCAGGCTCAAATACAAATCACATTGGACCTTGCCTAGTGTGCTGCAACCTCTCAGATCAGAACCCAGCAGGTGCAGCCTGTCTGCTACCCAGGGTGACCCTATTTCAGCAAGGTGAGGGACTGCCCCACCCCCTCATCCCAGTCCTTTTGAAACTTCCCACTAGAGAGCTCAGAACTATTGTCAAACCACACTCCTATCTTGAGGGATCAAAAGTTTGACAATCCCCTACACCAGACAGTCTGAATCTCAAATCATTCCTTCCAAGCTGGATGCCAAGTAAGGAATTAGAGCTGAGGAGGAACCATGGCTCTTGCCAGTTTGCTCAGACCCTGGGAAGCATTGATGAGATATCACTCGAAAAATACTTGAAATAACTTTTTAATCTGTAGATAAATATCAGTAATTTAGAGTGTGGATGTCACAGTCATCAAGAAGATGACACACTCTCTTCCACTCTCAACAAATATATGCCCCTGAACACTTCCCACTGCAAGAGTCTCTGTGTGCTCTGACAAAGAAACTTCCCATCCACACTATAGTCTACTGACCAAGGAATGAGCTGTCATTTCTAATTTTCTACAATGTTATTATTTCTTGAAAACCTGATAGTACCTAAATGGAACCTGAACTGAAGAATATTTGCATTGCAAAGTACTTACCGCCCTTCGAATCTATGTTTTAAAAAATCAAATAATGCTTTTTGCATCATATCTGTTACCTAGAAGCAAACAAACAACAAATTAATAACCACATAGGAAATTAATAATATTTGATGCCAATAATATTATATAATAAAGCTAAGTAAATCTGATATTCAAACAACAGGATTGGAATGCAATTTATTCTTAATCTCAATTTTGACATGAAGTAAAATACAAAGAAGCAGCTATTCAGTAGAAGTAAAAACCATCTGATATATTTGTCTATGATATAAATTTTCAAACGCAAATGAAGCACAGTATTTTGGCAAAAATGAAACAATTCACAACAATCAATTACCTCATATCCCTTCAGAGAAGGCCCCACTAAAACTACCGGTCGCATAGAAGGCACTACATCATAGGGAGGGATGTGCTCTGTCTGCAAAACAGAAAAAGTTTTCAGCATCACAGCACCTAGAGAAAGTATTAGACACTGTTTATAGTATTAGGAACTCTGAATTTCCAGTGATGTCACCAACACAGGGATCTCAGATTAATTTTCTTTTCCCAAAAACTGGTAGCACAAGATAAGGACATAAGAGGTTCAGGGATTTCTTTGGAAAAAGCTTTTTTTTTTACTTTAGGTTTTCCTATTGTTTTCATATTCACTGTGGATAGTTACCAAACTCTTATTCTGGATCATGCACATGTCCCACTTTATAATTCCTAACTGGTAAATTGAAAAGGTTATTTCCAACAACTAATGAATTGAAATATTTAATTCTAGAGCTGTGACATCTGTTTCTGACAGAAATTTTATGTAGGAAAATTATGAAAGAGAAAATAAAACAAAAAGGGATGGGAAAAGCATAACACATCTTTTTTTAATGTTCAGATCTGCCCACTGCTTGACAAAACATTGTGACATCACTGCAAATTCCCATGGCAGCACTCACAGTCTGACTTCCACAATTGCACCCACAATTCAATTGCAAATTGAATCAAAATAATGACTGATCAAGTTAGTATTTCTAGAAAATTATCATAAGCAGAGCTTGGGATAGCATTTCTTCCACTTTGGGAAGTTCCTGTCACCACCCAAGAATGGATTCTGTTAGTACCATATTTACCAAATACTGATGTATCATGCACAATTTCTAAAAAGTATTTTAACATACAACAACAAAAAGATTGCCTCCTTCCAAAGATTCCAAAAATCTTATATTGTTCACACAATACAATATAAGAAAACTAAACTGCTGGGTTTGGTATTTTTCCTTCTTGAATAAATAGCTATTCAATATATTTCACCAAGTACAGGGTCTTATCAGAAAGAGTTTTTTGTTCATAAGGGAGATTTTGGTTTATCTTTGTCTTGGGGAAAAAATTATTGAAACCCAAACCCAGAAATGTGTGGGTGAAATGGAAAAAGAATTGCCAGATCTATTTTTCAAATGCTTACAGTACAAATACATCAGTCAAGATCACAGAATACAGACATTGTTCATTGTTCCAGTACTCAATGTATCCCAAGGTGTTTCACAATAACACTAAAATAAGTATATACATTCCAAAACACAAACCCACAAAGACAGACATTAATACAGTGACAGCACACAATGCTACACAAGCAGCAGTCTAAAGCAGTCTAAAACATAGAAAACACTTTTGTGAATGTTCTCCAATGTAATTGATTTTACTTTTTGTTACCTGTAGTTTCACCAGAAAATTAATAACATAAGAATGAATACCAGTGCCCAAGGCATCATAAGCATGTGAAATGAATTCCTTTTACACAGTACAGAATCTGACTCAACATATTTTCAAAGCAAAACACTGCAATTAAGCTGTGCATGTATCAAAATGCAGTCCTCCACTGTTCTTGCTAACATTTTTAATAATCTGATAAGTTTATTAGAGACAGAGTCCAAGAAAAATTCATTACAGTTGTGCAAGTGCTTTTAGCGTGAGTGTCCCGATGCTACAGATTTTTGTCTTAATGTGTCTGACTTAACCAAAGGCATTCATGCTAGAAGTTAACCAGCTATTTGACAATCAGGGCAAGCACAGAAATTACCTTATTTGATGGAATATGGGGTATTTTTAAAATCTGTTCTGCTGAAATGGGCAATTTTTTTTCTCTGATCTTTACAGCTTGAAATAATGAAGCTGTCAGCACAAAACTGAGTAAAAGCTATCTAATGGAAGCATTAAGGTTCTTTCATTTAGCATTAGAGAATCTAATATTTTCTAAGAGACTGTCAGGGAACTATACAGCTTTCATTGCAGATTCAAGTTCAAATATGAACTCAGAATAAAAACTAGCAGTTTTAACCATAAGGCTTTTACTCAGTGGTTTGAGGAATTACTGTAAATGTCAGTATTACAAACCCCACTAACACCAGTAATGATTTTGATATGGAAGAAAAGACACATCACAGAGTAGCAGAAAGAGGCGGGACTAACCATTATCCATGTCTGTGGTGGTTCATCTAGAAGCTGCACCTTTGAAAGGTGCTTATGCAGACAGCATCAAATACATGTCAACATGTAATATTCTTCCTTATAATTTTTATCCAATTATAAATATGATTAAGAAAGAAATTACTCAGAAGGAAGAACCTCTTGTTGATTTCCACACCAGGTTTAACAGACCCTGCTGAAGCCAACAGTGGTGACTTTGGAAATGAGAAGGATTCAACAGCATTTCAAAGTGTTTAAGAAAAGAGAGACAGAAACAAAAATCTGTTTATTAAACATGAGAGCATCCACAGCAGGGACAACAATGTCACTTGGCATTGCCTAAGCACTATAACAGTCTGTTATTACCTGTAGATTTAAGTGAATGGTTAAAACCAAATGAATAAGAGCTATGAAGACTAAAGATCTTAAAACAAAAAAGTCAAAATGTGGTATTTCACTGCACAGTTTGGCTGCTACCTAATGTCTTGCTAACTTATGCCAACAAAGGTCCTAGAAAAGTATTGCAGCTTTTTGCAACAGGATGCCAATTGCATAATTCTGTAGTTATCTGGGTTATCTATGGAGAGACTGGCTCTCCTGGGAACCACCAGTAACAATTTCAATAGCTGAGATACTAAAAAAGTCTCACTGATGGATGGCAAGAACATTTGACTGATAATTTATACATGACAACAGGAAAAACTTGAGGTGAACTGTCAAAACAAGTCTGAGGTTTTCCATTGGTCTTGTGCACTTGCAAATTTTGTACCTAGTGAATTAGAAGCTTAAGTACAGACTAAATTAAAAATGCAACAATTTTGACAATTTGTTTTCTAAGTCCAAACGAGTATCTGATAGATTACAATAATAATTTCAATAGCCTGAATAAAGAAAAAAACCAAAAAAATTGAGAAAGATGTAGAAAGAATAAACATGCACTAGAGAGGTGCATTATATTTGCTAGAAATAATTCTCTCAAACATTTAGAAGGCTTTTAAGTGTGTCCTATTATTCCATCAAAAAGGATAAGTACTGTAGCAGAGTTTCACAGATGCACTGAACTTTTGCCTGTTTTCCTGTAATGAATCCACTACCAGCTCAATACATCTCTTCATCCTTAATTCTAGAATAGCTGCATTGTTAATCTGGAGTAACAGTGCTAATGATGCCGGTGGCAGGATAAACACAGGCAATGTCAATATAAACTTACCGATTTCTGCTTCTGCTTAGCTACAGCAGCATGGAAAAGAAACAAAGAACAACAAAGCATGCATGTTATTGGTTTGTCAAAGGACGCAGACACTTAACAGGACTAGAAATGTGACGCAGTGCAGGTGAGTAGGTGGACAGATGGGAGCTTGGAAGTCGGTGTTACCTTCTTAAAGAAGGGCATTCTTTTCTCTTTGGAGTGGGGTGATGTTACACTGTTTGCACTGGGTTTGGGGGAGCGATGGTTTGCTGGAATATCATTTTCTTCTGCATCTAAGCCAGTGGCATCTATGTCTATAGCTATATACAGACAAACAATTCAGAATTATCAGATGACAGGGAAAGTAAAGATAGGTTAAAAAGGAAATTGCAGGTAAAGAGAAATAAAACTCTTCAGAGTAATAAATAAATAAATAAATAAATATTAAAAATCAACCATGAGAACAAAACACAACAAAACAAAGGGAAAAAATTAAAGGTGAAGTACATCAGGATTAGAAGACAGAAGGCAATCTGTAACAGCTACTGTAACATTTACAAAACAGACCAGTGGCCAAGTTTGTTCTTGTTACACCAGTGTAAATCCAAAGTATTCACTGGAATAGATAAGACTTTCACCAAAGTAAACAACAAAACTTGGTCAACAACATTTGGATTATTTTATAGCAATGAACACTAACTGAAAATAGGTATCATCAACAGAAATTTGAAATGTCACTACTGTGTATATAGGAAATGACGAAATAGAAAGGACAAAATCAGCCTGATATTGATACAATGATATCTATATTTATCTCAGGATGGACTATAGTTGGCATTTTTAATCCCCTTAACTAAAAATGCACCATACTATAATAAAATAAGATAAATTTATTAGGAATAATAAACCCAGATCTACTAATAGTGAAAACTAAAAAGAATGGATAGCAGAAGAGAGGAAATTTATCCCAGCTTGGCTCAGAGACAAGGATCCTGTTGCAAAGAGTGAGGATGTAGGCAGGGCAAAATGGAAATGAATACAATAAACTATTGCTGTTCAATCTCTACCCCAAAAGAATATACAAGAAACAATGTTTATACCATAACCATAAATTATTTACCCTTTTTAGTAAGTAAGTAATAACAATTTCAATAAGAATCCTCACAGACTCAGTAATACATTTTTAAAATGCAAAGACATATTATCCTGAATGCTGAGTACAACAGATACCTGCCAACTGCATCTAAAACAAAACAAAATCAAACAAAACATTTCTTGTTTACAATGATCAATTCTGATCCTAAGCAGTGATTTAAATTTGTCTTCAGAAAGCAAGTAGATGCACAAAAGTGAACCACAAATATGTGTACAACATCACCCTCGTGTGAAGATCTTACCCAGCTCTTCACTCCCTCTGGTAACACACGTTTATCTTGCCATGCCACTTTGTCAAACTGAGTCTAACCCTAAATAGATCTGTAAGCAGAATTGTTTGCATTGACTGTATCCAAACCCTTAATTAATCATTACAAACTATTATGAAACCATCTTAGTGACCTGATTTCATCTGCTTCATGAGTGGGACATCAACTAATACAGTGGCATGTGCTATTAAATTATGTAACAAATAAATATTTCTGTCAAGCCTACGTGCAGCTACTGATTTAAGAGACACTTGGGGCAGCGATCTCTTTTGTTTGCATAAAGTACATTTTCCCATTTGAATTATCCACAGATAATTCCATGAGTTACTGTGCCTTTGAGCCTGCCCTTCCCAGGGAAAAACCCAGTGAGTAGATCCACATCCAGTTTCTATAAACCTGCTCCTAAAAACAGCCACAGAAATCATGTAACATTTTCTTCTAGCAACACTGTTCCTTCATCCTCTTCATAAGTATAAAAAGAACATATTATCTTTTCTTGAATACAGGCCAGCACAGATGCTGCAAGTCACTCATAATAAGGCATATTAAAACTCCTTCGGTATTATGTTCAGCTAAAATTGTCAGTAAAGAAAAATCAGGTTTCTTAAGCTTTTTCTGTAAGAAAGGAATGCAGAATTTGATGAGTTAGATACCAACACCTCCTTTTATCATTCTTAGTCTTCACACTACGTAACTTCTCCTGTGACAGTTCTTTTATTGTTAATTATCTTTAGTTCATAGGCATTTTTTCAGTCATTTTTAGCATTATCCTCACCCAGTTTGGTGGCCCATAAGGACTGTATGGATTGTTTATTATATCAATATAATATTGATTATTTTAATGTATATGAGCCTCCTTTTCATTTGTTTTTCAGTGGGTCTTCATCTTGTTTGTGGGTTTGTTTTGGTTTGGTTTTTCTGTGACACTTTTATATTGGAAAAAAAACCCATCCCTGACTCAAAGTACAGAAAATGAAATTAACTTATTCAGTTAAGATTCTTTAACTCAGTAAATAATTTAAGTATTTGTAATTGATTATACTTTCAAACAGAGAAGGTCTGGGAATAATAATTGAATTGTACTTCAAAATCACTTGATTTCTTGTGTTAGTCACAAACTAGGCCTCTTTCACCTTTCTAGGATGTCTTAAAAAATGCCAAAAAAATGTAGGCTCAAAATCTTGCAATTACAGAATGAGCTAATGTGCACTATTCATATGTATTTTCCAAATCTTCACTTAACTGAAAAAGCTTTACCAGATTTCCTTCTTTCTCCAGAAAACCATGTTTCTGGAAACACGATTAAATGCAATGAAAATTACAGGATGGTTAGCAATCAGTCAGCTGGGAACCTGAGTGCTATCTGTGCTCTTAACTCTGTGTAACATTCTGGAACTATATGTACTGATCTTCAAGTGTTTTTTTGATAGAAAATAATATTGCATTTCAGATGCCCTAACTATAAAATTACAACATAGGTTCATGGACAATTTTACTACAAAAATGCAGTTGAAAAAGTTGGCCTCAACTTTAAACATGTCAGTTTAAAGTTATCAAAAAAAAAAAAAAAAAGATTAAGATGTGTTCTACACACTTGGGACAGACAAATATTAGTAAACTAAAAAATAAGCAAAATTAATGGTTGGTTAAAGTACCATAACATGATTGAATTTCTCTGTCTCTCTCTTAAATGACCATGTAAATACTTTGAAATCTTCAGGCTCATTTTAAGATGCCTGCTTGGTAGACCAGGCTCCATATAAATGAATATGATTGAAAAATATACATCTTTGCTCCAACAGACAAGGCTCTAGCAACACTGATTAGTATTTTCTGCTTTCAGGTATTCAAAATGTACATGAGAAGATAAAACACCCAGCAACATAGCAGCTGAATTCAGCAGAATTTTTTTTTATGATTTCCTGCTATGCTTTTTTCAAGGACCTAATGCCAGTGTCCACCAACTTGCCATATATTTGCTTCATGCCTCTTGAATCCAACCTAACTAAAGTTAACTTCTATCTGTTAATGCTCTAAATACAAAATAGTACTTGTGAAAAAGTTGTCAAAGGCAAAAAAATATTCAGTATCCTAGAATTATGTGAAGCACATCCTCATGGTCAGAATTGTGAAACTAAATGTTTCTGATGTTTCAAGATAATGCCCTCCTTGATGCTACTGCAGAAATCTCTCAGGAACTTCTATTTTTACTGCTGCTTTTTCTCCTGCACCAGAAAGTATTTATTGTTCGGTACAAGTGTTCAGACCAGACCAAATCTTCAACTATCCTACTGTAATGTAGTCTCAAGAATCTATTATGTCTTTGCTACAAAACTCCATGGTAAAAGCAAAGCAGGAATTTTGTGCATTAACAGCCCTAACATTGCCTGAACTTGCTGGCATTGACTCCATTATTTCAAACCTACCCAAACCAGTCTTATATGGTAACACAACACCAAGGTTTTACCTGTGAAGAATGGAGAATCAGAAAAATAGGACTATATGTATATGAATTTTAGGAGATTAGGTTAATGAGTCTCTTTACCAAAGCATTCACAACCAACTCACCAGATGATGGAGGCGTCGATTTTCTGGAACTAGGAACGATGTCACCCAAACTGGATGAAGAGTTTCCTCCTGATTTACTGGAGTAAAGTAATAAATTAGTTTGAAGTTCTGTAGCTTTCTCAGTACTTATTCTAGTTTATTTATTACCTTCCTTCTAAATGAGGTGCTAGCTGTGAGACAAACAGTATTTCTGGCAGTGGTACAAAATATATATTTCACATAAAATGTGTGTACATTTTGAGGACTGAGAAACTGTAAACATCAATCAAGCTCCTTGTGCTGCTGTACAATTCATTCTGCTGCTGTCATCTCGTGATCTAAATGCAATTCAGTTATTAATATGGCCACTAGTATGTAATTATTAATATTACTACCTGTTACTACGACTAATTCTTAAGCCAGTGACCATACCTGTTTACTTTAACTGAAGAGTTATTGATAAATTCCAAATGAAGATGAGACTGTGTTTGTCTATCATCTTTTCAGTTTAATTGAAGTACAAATTCTTTTGTTTGCTCAATACAATATAGCACTTAGGAAAAAAAGTCTCTCAAACAAAGTTAAAGCAGTCCAAGGTTTTGTCAGGCTCTGCTTTGTGAAAACCTATCCAAGTCATGAAAATTAAACAATGCTTCTAGTCATTTTATTTGTTACCATAATGAGAAGAGCTCTGAAAGAAAGTAAGAGTGTTTTTTTTCACTCTTCAAATAATTCATGTGATAGTACTAGTTTTCACTTTCTCCATATTAAAATATTAATAGGCACTGAGTTAATGCATTTGTGGTGTAGGACAATGTTATCTTCAGTGAGAAGTTCTGGAGAATGGAAGTCTCCATGATTTGGAAAGGAACCAAATCACTGGGACAGATCTGGCTGTATGAGAAGTGTCACAAGAGGAATAAGGAATCCAGCATCCTTATGCTGAGGACAGCACACTCATGGGAAAGACATTTCCCAGCTAGTGAATGCAGCTGAGCACTGCAGAATCATGGTGTCCTACTGCAGACAGGCTCTTCAAACACTGCTGCCCTTCCTACTGAGATAGGAAAGCATTTCTGGCTTCCCAAGTGGTTCCTAGCTCAATTCCAGGTCCATCCCACTCAGATACACTGGGAATATTTGGTTTCTTTATACCCAAAGAGAAACAAGTGACATTTGCTTCCACATATGTTACTAGAAAACTACTTTTTTAAGAATTCTACGGTAAAGATGACATTATTACTATCTTGCAGTATTGTTCAGTGTATCTAGATACTAAATCTTTTTTCATATGCAATGATGGCTGCGGTCAGAGATAACAACTTGACATGAAACTTCCATCATAAAATGTAGTGTTCTTAAAAGCTGTAGTTGTAGGCAACGAATTTCACAAGACTATTTTTTCCTTACAAGCTAACTAACAGGCACTGGCTTTGGCTTACGAATAAATTCATCTTAACATTTTCTGTAATTTCTAAAATGAGCTTTAAATGTATTTAGAAATAGCAAGATCATCAAAACAAGTAACAAATGCTACAGAATTCAGATAAATCAATTTTAAGTCAAAAATTTTACTTGCACATAGTAAATGTACTTACTGCAATGTATATTAGCAAATAATTTAGGGAAAAAAAGGGAAAAATTGCCATTGTAGGCCACCACGAATCACCAATCCAAATATCTACTTTTCCTCTCAAATAGCAACGACACTAATTAGCTGATTAATTAACAATATAATATATACAACAATGTTATCTATTCTATAATAAATATTAATGACATATTAATGTTGTCATTGATTAAAAATGATTGTAGCTGCCATTAACAATAATAAGCATGCATATGAGTGATACACAGCATTCATTTCCATGTTGTGTCACAGACAATGTTACTATGTCTAATGGTTTATTATTATTATTATTGTTACCTGGAGTAGAATTTTCCTTGTTTTGCCTTTTGTTCATGCTGCAGCCTCATGTTTTCTAGTTTGACTGGGCTTGGTATGAATCCTATTTCACAGCCTTCTTTTACCAATCGTCCTATCCACCAGTCATTATTAAATTTCTACAGATTAAAAAAAAAAAGAGAAAAGAAAAAAGTAACATACTAAGAAATTACTAGATCTGGGATCATTTTGTTATTAGTTTTGATTTGCAGCTGTGCCATTTTTTGTAATTCTTCCCTATAGTTAATCACTGTGCTATGTTATTATGGCAATGAAAAATTGTGGTGATACGCAGAAATGCATTAAAATAATTATTCCTTTCAAATTATTAAAATCCACAGAGCTTAAGCAGAAACCTTCCTACGTAGACTTCATGTTTCTCTCTGGTTTTTATTTCTACCCATTTCACCATCTTTATTTTTTCTTTCTTCAAAATATTTTTGCCTCATACATAACAGCTGCTTTTGTTCTCCCTTCACAGTTGTCCTTGGTGGACAGCAGAGACTTCTGATCTACTCTCACCTACTGCTACAATTTTTATGGCTCAGTGTTAATCTATTTTTCTTATTCCATTTTATTCTGTTCTCGATTTAAATTAAAAAATACTTCTCAAATTCCCCCACTTTTCATTGAACTCTTCTGAAATATGACCAAATTTTGCTGCTTATATATGCTCTACTGCAGATAGCTCATATGATCTGCATCTTGACCTTACTATGATAGATCCACAAGGAATGGATATCTTTGGATAACTAAAACAACCTAACATTTACACAAGTCCACCAGATAGTCCAATTAACTCAATTTCAGCTATATTAAACATGAGATATTGACTACTCTAATTCAATACATTTATTCACACACACACACACACACACATACTGTGTGTGGGCGAGGTTGTCTGTTTTGCAGAGATCTATAAACCAGAACTATTTGCTTTTTCATTTTTAATTTATTCACCATTTTTTAATGAGAATACGTCACTCATGTATGACCCCACATGCAATACTCTCACTGTTCCATGGGAATAAGTACCAGCAAATATGAATTTTGGATAATTTGGAATATTTATGTAACTGTAAGGGAACACCTGAATGTGAAGAGAAGTTGCCTTATTGAATCTGAAGTTATTAATGTAGATATTATAGGGCATATTTAATTATTTAATAAGTAGCTTTAAAAAGTGCACAGTTAGGAATGAAACATGGAAAATGTGTGGGCTCTCATAAAAAGAAATTAATTTTACCATTGTTGGTGGATCATTGATACACAACTTAAATTGCAGTATTATCTTTCACTTTGGCAACTATATAAATCTTGTGATGCATAAAACCAACTGTAAGATATTTAGCTAACAAAAAGTAGAGATTAAAATAAAAGCACTTCTAAGCTCATAAAACATAAGGAAATCTATAGTATTCATCCAATGAGATGCCTTTATGAGTAAGAATACCAACATTTAATAGGGAGCTAATCTGAAACAGCAGTTTCTCAAAGCTGTATTAGATGGAAATGTATCACTGAAATTATAACATTTCATTGTACAAGGCTAACTAAATCATTAACTTGGTAAAAGAAAGAGATAATTAAAAACCACCATTAAATTAAAATCTGAACAGCCACTATTTTTTTATGCTGTCCTACAGTACAGCAGATTACTATGCAACAATATTAATTTTATTAGAAGTGATAGAAATGCTAAATCCATAGGAATTTGTTCTTCTTAATGAACTAAAACCATGTGGAATTCACCTCTGCAAAGTTTCAAAGATAAATGTCGTGTCAGTATATAAAGAGCATAAGATACCTTCATAAGTGAATAATACCACACATAATACTTTCTAATTTAATTTTTTTTTAAATCTTGGTAGTGAGGTGTCCAGCTGTCAAGCTGGCTGGGTTGAGTGATTCTCTGTAATTCACCCATGTTTGGAGTGCCAAGGGAAACACAAATATTAATTAAACACAAAGCAAAATTATGACCGTGCATTAAAGCCTCAAAAGATTCAGAAGTTACTATGATGCAGCAGTTTCTTCATGCAGGAAGGAACCCTTCATCTTTATGTGTACTGAGTTTTAATGAATGGAACCTAATCAAGAAAATAAATTTCCCTCACACTTGATCACTGAAGTACTTTTCACCAATGTCCATGCACATTTTGAACAGAGGTTTTTCTTGTTTGAACCCTCTCAGCAGCACAAATCGGTGAACAGCTCTTGCAGACAAGAAGAGGACAGCATTGGTCCTGTTTGGCATCATTATGCAGGCAAAAGTTATTGTAGATTGACTTAGGTTTCTTTCTTTCTAATGACAAGTTAAGTATAAAACATAAAAGCAACACTGCATTTTATAGTCAAATACATTTTTTTTCCTTTAATCTGCATAAATAATTAAAGTTTGGACAATTCAGTTCTCCCAGCATTAACTGTAGAGAGCACCAAAATACTGAAGGAGCAATGTTGGTGGGATACAGAGCCCTGGAGAGCGAGCAGGGCATGGGACAGAAGACGGAGGGAGAGGACAAAGCTGTGCAGAGAAGGGCAGGGCACCCTCTCGAGGAGGTTCAACCCACCCAGACTCAACAGCAGCTGCCACATGCAGGACAAGAGTCCAAGTCCAAGTCTGACTCCTTGTGGATCCCTCCCATCTCACCACTCCAGTCTTGCAGCTGGCCTGGCCACAGAGTCTCTTCCCAACCCATCTCTGGACTAGCACCACCACAGCCAACTGTCCCTGACAGTTTAGAGACAAAGCCAGCTGTTTTTAAAGGCAGTAAGTGCAAAATTCCTCTTTATTACACCTCAGGCTGCAAGAACATTTTAATCTATTTTTCCATCCCTCAGTGCTACATGCAGCCACAGACAAGGTAACAACTCAGCTGAGCTAAGCTTCCTTCCAAGGCATTTCTGGAGATACGGAAAAGTTCAGGAGACTTTTTCTTCTGATTTTCTCCCATGTATATGTACATCTGAGACTAAGTTGTGCTGTGAGGAAAAAAACCATCAATTTTAACAGAAAACTGCTAGCACTGTGTTTCTGGTTTATATAGAAAGAGGGGAAACACTTGATGTAAGTATGAGATTACCACCTCATTTGAAGTGCAGATGGAATAGATGACTACACAAAATCATTTGATCTAACCAAACTGAGACGTACTTTCCAGTGCTTCAAGACTCACCAGAGAACGCTGCTGGTTTTCTTTTGCCAGAATTCTCTGCCTGCTCATCTCTACTTTTGTCACAAGACAGAGCAGAGCAATTCTTTCACACTATCCTTAGTCAGAAAGCATATTTCCTTCCCTATATACAGTCTGAATCAAAATTATCCCCTTTTTGTGTGTTTATATACGAAATATATATGAAAAATTATGATCATTAGTCAAGTCTATTTCTTGTGTTTCCTTAGCCTCTGTCCACCTGTATTTCTGTCTCTGTATTAGGAATGTTTCTTGCTTCCCAAAGGACCTGCACTAGGCAGAATCATTGTGCATTATCAATCATAACCACTGAGGGATTTTTCAATAGTCTAAAATGAGGCAAAGACATAATTTCAAACACATGGCTAGGTTGCACTCAACCTTAAGCTAACTTTCTATTCCTTTTGCTATAAATTTCCATTTCCACATGAACCATTTTGAGACAAACCACAATGGAACATGACCAGAAGCTGTGAAACCTTATAAAATGAAAGAATCATTCAGAAGAAAGCAGCAAGCTGCAGAGGAGGACCTGCATGGGAAAGCTACCAAGTTATTTGCTTGGGATTGTCTTGAAAGGAGCAGAGAAAGAAAATGACTTTAGGTGTTTGAAACTGTAAAAATTGAAAATTTTCAAAACCAAAGTACAGGAAAAGAAAACCAATGAAGCAATGCAAAGCACCTTTTTTACAGTTGCTATGATCTTGAAGCATCACTCCAGTTCTTCATCATGTAACTGCTAACAAAATATTGTCTGTGCCAGGGAAGCAGCTTCAGTAAAAAAAAAAAAAAGGAGACCTGAGGATTTTGGGATTAATTGAGATGCAATTACACAAAAAAAAAAGAAGCAACCCTTGGCTGCTGAATCACAATGAACTCTCATAGTACTAGATTAGAAAAAAACCACAAATATTTTAGCTTTGAATAGTCAAATGTAGACTTTTAAACCTATAAATAAGTGATTTTTACTAGAGAAGAAAAGCACTTGCTTTCTCAACTTTTTAGTTTGATTGTAAGGAATTTATGCCATTGCTTCTACAAGAATAGCATTTAAAAAACATTCAATTCCTTATAGACTGTTACCTTCTTTAAATAACATTTGTAAAGTGCTTTGGCAATGTGAGGTGTTATCAACACTGCAAAATAGTAGTACTATTACTCAAATATTCCTTTGAAGAGTGATTCACTTACTCCTCTGGTTTTACTTACTTCTTTAACATGAAGAAAATCCTTAGCTTCAAATGAGATGGCCATGCCTGGGACTGGAACATCATCATCATGAGCTGCACTGTACCCAACATTCGTCCGAACTGCAAATGCAACAGGTTTTGACTGTAAAATAAAAGACAAACATCATGAAGATTTCCCTTCCAAACACATACATATGTACAAACATATACACAGGAGATATTTCTGTAAGTTATCCTTTTGAAATCATAAAAATTACAAAGAACTCTCAAAGCATCCATGCAAAACATAATGAAGAATCATGTTTACTAGCATCAGTTTTTAATACCAACACATTTCATAGAATTCAGATTTTTAGTAGGTGATAGAGCTCTGAATTAATTTGAGATTGGCTAATCAGTAATTAGTAATCACAATTCACTTGGCAACCCATCTTATATTGTCAGTTTGTAGTTCTGCTGCAAGTCATGTTCTTGGGGCTGCCATAAGAGGTATGTTTTCAAGATCTACAAAACCTAAAACTCCATGGACAATGGGGCTGCAAAAGGCATTTCAAGGAGAGTATGGCACTGCATCAACATTGCTTCTTCGCATGTCCTGGTCACGTCAGCATCATTCTAAGCCTGCAATAAGTGTAGCCCTCCCAGACTCAATCCCCAAGTACTGTTCAGGGAAATTACAAATTTGGAGAAGAGATGCCAGCAGTTGCCAGTGACCCCATAAGCAAGTCATCTCACGGCACTCTGAGCGCAGCAATGTGCCTCAAGATTGCCATGCCACTCCCAGAGAGATTTGTTTATTCCGCTAATTCTTTCTGCAAGTTACACTGCTAGCTGACACCAGTGAGTTAGAGGATTTTCCCAGTTTTGTTTTCAAGAAGCAGTTGCCAGCAGTCACACAGAAGCACCACACCTGCACAGCTTTTCTTTCCCACCACCACCAGTGCTGAGCTCCTCTCTGCACAAGTACAGTAATAGAAGCTGCCATCCTGCTCAGCCAAGACAGTAGCTACCAAAGGCTTCCTCTTCTCAAAAATCCAACCATAGTACTGGAGAACATCTACTCTGCTTTATTCTATGCTGAACAACACCTTGAGCTTGCTCTCCCACAAAGATTACCACTGTCCTACCCCAGGCTAAACTGTTAGAAGGGCATCATGACATGATTATGCATTCATGATTACATTTCTGAAAATGGGCATCTATGAGAACAATCATCGAAACCTAAAATTTGGTGATTTCTGTACATCAATTAAAAAATCTTGCAGTGTTGGTACAATGGGTATGTCTACTTCCTAACAGCACAAATTTGTGTCTTATTCATCTCCTCTCTAATTTTCCCAGTGTTACTACCACTGTTACCCTACATAAAGGATACCAAAGTATCACAGCAGTAGTCATGCCACAAAAAAAGAAAGCAGTCACACAGGCACTGGATTCAGTGAAATATATCTGCCTTAAAAATAAAAGATAGCATAAATTACTGGGTTTAAATATTCATACAAAACCTCAACACTTTCCTGAATGTAAAAATTACAGACTGAGTTGATATGTTCTATGCTGTTACTAATTTCAGCACTGAAAATGCAGATTGAATAAGCATTAAATTGTCAAATCTCCTAAGCAATACTTCACATCAAATAGTAAATCATCAAATAAATCATTCATCATTATTAAGAATTATCATTTTGTAAGGCATAGTAACCTGCAATTGTAGAAATATAGCTCAGAACAGGAATGGAAATATCAAGGAACAATATGTGCCAAGCTCTGATAGGAGGAATAGCATTATTGCTTAACCATTCTCACAACTGCTATATCCTCTAGCAAATACAAAAAAATTGCTCAACCATTGTGACTTACTCTTAATAGTAACAGTGGATGAAAGACTTTAGACTGACTGAGGACTTCAAAATCGCAACAGCATTGCAACAAACAGACATCTTCAGCAAGTTAATGTCCTTGACATACTTCTTAGAAGTGAACTAAAATTTCCTGTTAGAAGTCAACAGCTGACTACCCAAGAAAAAGAATAAAATGGAAACTATTCCAGAACTATCTTCACATGAAAGGAAAATTAATCTAAAACTCTGAATAGGAAAACCAAAGCAGAACATTGAGCTACAGATATTCACAGAAATGGTATGTCCCATTTTAGATACTTGTCACACTGGTAGAAAGGGAGATTGAATTATCATGGGATTAGAATACAATAATTCATCTAATTGAATATTTAAAACTGATTAATTTATAGAATTTAAATGCTATCCTTTTTACATAAATAATTGTGAAGGCTTCATTGAACTGTCAAATTTACTTTTCTTGAACTACATTGTTTTAAACTAAAAAAGTTCAGCTGTTATGTAATTAGGGTCTTATGTAAAAAATATTTTTTAACACATGCATATGTATATTTAAAAATATATGTACCATTTGCTTACATACCCTGCTGTTCTAAAATTAGACTGGGTCAAAACAGTTAAGCACTTGCTGTTCATTCTCTAAATCTCCATGAAAATGGGATGGCAGTTTAGCACTCAGTTAATCCACAGGCTGGACTACAAGGACAGATGCTCCCAGATGTTAAACAGTTTAACATTTCATATCTCTCCAGAGAAGCAAAGTAGCCTGGAAAAGTTAATTTATCTTCAAAGTGATCACTTCCACCTTGTTTTTCTTTTTTTCTCATGTAAAAGTACAATATGCAACAGACTGAATAAACCTACATGGAGAACAACCAGACAATGAAAATTACCAACATCTGTACCACAATGGCAGCAGAGAACATGCTCTGGAGTGAGGTTCCTCATGTACCAATTTTAGCTTCTGATTTAAACTCAGAATGGAAATCAACAAAATCTTATTCACCAACTGTTAAATGAAGTTTGGCTGTACACTTTTGAATGTAAACACCATCATTTGCACATCGTATCTGTCTCAGTCAATAAGTCAGTTTAAAGAAGTTTGCGCCTGCTTGGTTACATTTGTTTTTGAGAAATATTTCATTTAATAACGGAACAAAATAATACAATTTGTTTTCTAGTAATGTACCTAAAACATGACAGGACCCTTTTTTTTCCTATAACTAAGTTCAGATTTTTTCTGCTGTGCCATAAACCCAGTGGAGGCAGCCCCTGGGGACCCCAGCCAAGGAGGCAAATTTTCTGACACAGAATTTGGTCACAGAACAGGTCATCTCCCTCATGGCCACTAATTTTGGGAATGTTGCTTGATAATCAAGGCATCCCTATGCCTCATCCACTACCAGGATGTAGAAAAACTCATGAGAGCATTCTTCAAATCATTTTCATCTACACCCAGGTTTGATCTACGATCTCTGATCCGTCTCATTTCTTACTCTATTACACCACTCCTGTAGCCGAGACACCTCTGCATTTTCAGTAGTTTAAATGAAATCAGAATGCATCTTTATGAAGGTGAGGCCAGCTAAGACAAGAAGTGAGAAAAGCGAGTGAGTGACAAGAAAACTGTCACAGTAACAACACAAAAGAAGGAGATAGAAACCTCCGGAGAGTGAAGGAACAAGTTCTCTGGAGGAACAAGTTCTCCAGGCTTCCCTGCCCATCTTTATTATATATGTGCCTTATAATTCACTGTGTGTTGGAGGAGACAAGGGAGCCTCCCCTCAATCACACTGGTCAAAGGAAATGTCCATCAAACTTCTGCGCCCAGGAGAAAGGAATGTAAATAAAAAGACACCGTTACAATTACATGACTATGTTTACAGAGAATGTCTGAGAAACTAGTTACAAAAGAATGATAACATCCAGAACTGCAAAAGTCAGGGCAACACAAAACTACCACAGTTACTATGTTGACAAAACGCTTGTCAAACTTGGTGTCTGTCTGAAAGTTCAGAAAATATGTCTCAAAGCAAGTTCATTCCCTCCCTATTTCTACACAAAGTTATTCATCCTTCATCCTATCCACTTTTCACAGACGTGTGCAACCTTATCGTGAGAGCAAGGAGTTATTCTTCTCTTGGGTAATGAATATAATGGGTCTCTCTCAAATCACTAACAAGTTTGTACTCATGAAAATTTAAAAAGTCACCATTTCTTTCATCTGAGGAAAGGTGATGGTGCTTACTACTACAGAAACTTTACATTAGTAGTCTTGGTAGGAAGAAGATACGACAGGTGATAACCTACGTTTGGCACTATTTTCACAGACTAGCCCTGTACATTGCATTTGTGCTATCAACAATATTAATACTCCATGTAGGACAAAGATCAATAGCACTGTGATGGCCTAATGACTGCTGTGTTAAAAACATCTCACTTTATTTTGCCCTGCTAGTGACTCAGAGTCAAATATATAAAGCAGAAGCAGTTAGTTCAAAACCTTTATTTTTTCAGAATTACATTATTTTCATTACTATTTTAATGGAATTTACAATGTTATGAAATTTACTGTCACAAATGCTCAAGAATGTCATAGCAAAAATAATAAAAGCACTTTTCTATTTCACCTGTTTTACTTTGTACACAAATTGATCCACTACACAAGAAACAAAAATCAAAACCACCCAAGAAGACAAACAATTCACAGGAAATTTTTGTCCTAAATGCTGATTATTGCTGGAGCGTCATCACAGATAAATAACTGTCCAACTTCTAACAACAGCATCTGCTCAGCAATCTCATTGCTAAGGAAGCAATGATAATTCATGAATTCCCATCAGAAAAACAGAGCATACACAGCTGCTGTTGCTAAAAGCAGCGATCAATAGCATGACTTCCTAGCAAAGATCAGGCTTTCTTTCATAGCCATAGGTGTGTGTGTACCAAACAAGCCTGGTAGCAAGGCAGAACCACATAATAATTGAGGTAAGAAGGAGCCTCTGGTGTCTCCTAGTTCAACCCTGCCCAAAACAGGTCTGGTTAGATCATACTGCTCAGGGCTGTGTCTCAGTGAGTCTTGAACATCTCCAAGCAGAGAACCTCTCTGTGCATCTTGCTCCAGCATTTGACCACTGTGGTGGTGAAAAAGCATACAGGAACTACGGTTCTCTCATGTATCAATGAGTGAGGGTCATAAAAATCTATAATGGACAATGAATACTTGGTTTAGTAGTCTAGTACAAGCAAAATGAAGTGATATTTCAAGCAGAAATTATCAATTTCCAGATTTAATTGTAAGTGGTCTAAAAAGAGGGTTTGTGCTGTATTCAGTAGTTCTAACAAAGTGAAGGAGCTGAAAAGTACAGTGGGAGAACAAAACACAATACAATTGTAGTTAATAAGTAGCAGCCGAAGTACAATGGTATAATGACATCCAAACTCTTCTGAATTAAGGCTGTGGATAGCACAGATCCCTTCAGAAGGATTTGGGAGAAAAGTAGTTAAACAAGAAATTATTTGATCTGACTATATTTTCCCACCTGTATCCAAAATTAGGGCAATGTGAACTATGTCTAGCCACTATCAGTGCTTGCTCTGTTACCTTACAAAGGTTTGGCTCACCGAATTCTTGCCTAGGACATATTACAACTGCTGCTCTGGTGCCTGACAGCACTGTGCACCCTCCTGCAAGAGTGGCCAGCAAGGACTCGAGCCCATTGCATGAGCCCTCACCACCATCAGCCTCCTGCTTGGACTCGACACAGGTTGTAAGGGTCACTGCATGGAAACTCAGCTATCAAACCTTAAGTACACTATTCCTTAGATTCGAGGCTCATTGGTGAAATTTTCTGAGGAAATCTCCGAATCCTTCCAGTTCCTTGGAATCCCTCCTACAGCAATGCCTGCTCTCAATGTTGAAGAGAAGGAAAATTTAACACATCCAGCCAGTACAAAAGAGAGTCTGCCAGATCCATTTTTCTTAACAATAGGTAGACTCCAGAGAATTTTTTTTTTTGTCCTCTAGTACTCTCTAGAGATACTTTCGTTACTATTTTAGCTCATCTTCACACACAACTTGAAAGTCATGTTTCTTACTTCCTTTTGCGAAATCATATTTTAATAGAGACACCGATGTCGGTTTACATTCAGCTCAGGAGGCAGCAAAGACTGAAATAGCTGTACTGACGCACACCAAGCTTTCTCATATGAGCAGGGTCTTTTTTTATTAGAGGATAATGCCAAAACTCAGCGGTGGCCATGTGCTGTCTGTATGCAAGTGTGCCAGAAAGGTGGCTTTTCGGCACCACCCACCCGGGGAGTTAACAGGAACCACTGGAAACAGGCACAGCTGAAAAAGTCTGTTTGTGCTTACTGAAAACATGCTTATTCTGGCAGCAAAAGTCAACAGATGAAAACTGTCATTTGCAATAAAAATATCATGCTGGGATTTCAAGTTCTTTTTTCAATGTCACAACGAGGACATTTTAGGCTTATGAGACATCTTAAGCTTATGAGACAGCATTTTAGTACATCTTAGCTTTTGGGCTAAACTGAAGTTCACATACAGAAAAGATCTGCAGTAACATTTTCAGGCTCTTCACAAACGAAAATTTTCTAGGAAAAGCAAAATTCTGTGACACAGAAAGCTAAAATAAACACTAAATAAATCAGCAATGCAATAGCTGGTTAAAAATGTACATCCTATTATCAAAAGCTCTTGAAAAAACGTTGCACCACTGAAATTCTTTCTTAATTCAGTATTATATATGCAAGTTTTATTGCCGGTTCCAATATTTAAGTAACTGCACTTAATTTTTGCAATTGGATCAGAAAGTCTCTTTGACTGCTAGAGCCAAAGGTTAATGTTTGTTAAAATATTTCACTTTTACATAATATGTCAAGCATGTTTTTCCAAGAAACTCTGCTGAAAATTTCTTCCTTTATTCAAAACATACATTTTGTAGCTAGACTGCTCTATTTCCAGGAATTATATGGCTATATGTTCCAAGGATGATATTTTAGAGTCTGAAAAGCGAAATGTTCTATTAGCTCTTAACTCATATGGCTGAACTAAAACTGAGAAGTAATGTGAGGACATGATAAACACTACAGCTGCCTCAGTGCTCCTGCCCCTTTCACATGATTACATTTTTGGCCACAGTTCATGTTATCTGATGCCTCACCTGAATATCTATTGTTTATGTAGGTCTTGCACTATCTGAGATACTTCTCATTTTTAAATTAAAATGGAATCTATACCACAAATCTCCCCGGCAGCCTAGATACAAATTGCATAAACACAGAGAACATATATTCAAAGTTGTGGTAGATGAGTATTTGTTAAACTTGAACATTAAATATCCCAAACTTAGGAAAAATGGGGGCTACCTGTAATTTAGGGGAATGGTAGTGGTATCTTAAAGATATCCCTCACTGTGTATAGTATTATGATTCAACCATTAAGTTCACAATAACATATTTTCTCCCACCTCAGCACTATAGAATCATATAATCATAAAAGCATTAAGGTTGGAAAAGACCTCCAAGATCACTGAGTCCAACATTTGACCAAACAACACCTTGTCAACTAAAACACAGCACTAAGTGCCATGTCCAGTCATTTCTAGAGCACTTCCAGGGATGGTGAGCAGCCTATACCAATGCTTGACCACTCCTTCAGCTAAAAAATTCTTCCTGATGTCCAGCCTGAACCTCCCCTGGCACAGCTTGAGACCATTTCCACTTGTCCTGTCACTGGTTTCCTGGGAGAACAGACTGACCTCCTTTCAGGTGGTTGTAGAGAGCAATGCATACTATACATAACTTGCATGCAGGAGGGATCTCTCCTTACAACAAATCAAGAATGTGTGAAATACAAGGAACTCTCCATAGCATCCAAGAACCCTCAAAAGAATTTTTGCCATCAAGTTTCCAATTCAAAAGAGAAAATAAAGTGGTCTCTAAGGGACGATTTATCTCCTTTTAAAATGGCATGAATAACCTTTTGTCTCTCTATTTCCCAAGCAGGGACCTAATGCATGCATCCCTAGACAGGAAAGGAGAAACAAAATAACCAACAACTACTTGTTAAATATAGTCAGACTATACAGTAAAACCTAGAGCCTTATAGATCTGCACAGGAAAGCTAAGCTAGCACAAAACACTTACATCTGTCATTTTCTACCTTTGGAGCACCTGACATTGTATACCCAGTTTGTAGGTTTTTCTATTTAATTATGCGTACATGTGCAATTTTCTATGTTTAATTAAAACAAAAACCCAAAAGTATCACCCTGGCAATAACTTTCTAGTGTCACACTGACATTTTCAAACAGCACCAGTATGACTGATATCTTCATATCAATTGTCAAAAACTCCTTTCAACTTCAAGCACAGAATTAACAGACTGCAAATGGTTTAATATTCTGTAAGGGGCAGAGCACTAGAGCCAAGGCACACTTTGTCTCTGCTGCTCAAATATATGCTGAAAGCAGAACAACTGTGAGCCTTGGGAACTAGAGATTTTTAAAGAAAAGCTAACGAGAAATGTAGATTTATCTAAAATTTTTCATTTTATTAAAAAAACCCCAAAATTTACATGAAGCTGATACAAAACATATAAACTATTAGGCCAAATATCTTAATTTTGACAGAACAACACATATAAGAAGAATAAATTCTATACCAACAACTTCATCTATTATCATTCTCCTGTATCTGTTTTAATCCTCTTTTTGTGTTTTGGGCAAAAGGGCAATCCTTGAGTCCTCAGCCTGGCCATCACTGTGCCTGTCCACATTTGGGAAACCAGTAAGCACCTACCCCTTCCCCTTCTCTTTTAAGGGAAGAGCTCCCAGGAGATTTAGCACCATCAGAGCTGCTGCTGGACTCCAGTTCTCCTGCCCTGGTACAGGAAGAGTCGTGGCCTTGCTCATATACTCTGGAGATCCCTTCTTGCCATAAAAAAATCCTCCAAAGACTTAGAATTAAGCTAGAGCAGTCCTGGGGCTTCTCTGACATAAGCCAGGAACCAGGAAGAGCCATGCAGGGGAGAAGCCAACAAAAGAACAGCTGAAAGCTGGGCCATTCATCTGAGCCATGCCAAGAGCAGTCCATTAACAGCACCTAAAGATTTGTTGGAGCTTTCATCTCGTTTCTGTCCAAAACCAGACAAGCTAAAAACTGAATTAATTCTCTTTAATATTTCCTAATATACTTATTTATTTTTCCTTCAGACATCTCATTTTTATTTCTTGCTTGGAGCACGAGATAAAACACGTTTCCTGGTGGGTGTATGAGATGCAAGAGTGAAGTGCTGTGATGATGATATCCTTACAGAATATATTATACAGCTGGTGCACAGCTAGTCATCTAGCCAGCAGATGAAACATTAGCTGGCAATAAACCTGACTCTTATTATAGCCGTAGAACTGCTAAGGTTTAATTCCAGGCTGGATGCAGCAAGAATTATTATAAAAACATGAAATAAAGTGACACAGAATTATAACAATTTTCTCTTTGTAAGAAAAAGAGACATGACATCAAAACGAAAAGTGGCAGTAAGAATTCTAATTTGGGTTTCCAGACATTTTAAATTTACCCTACTTTCTTTGGCTGAGTGGACTGAATTTTCTGTGGGTATGCAAGGACATAATTCCTCAGGCTGAACCAAAGCAAGTGCAGCGTCCGGTGCTCAGTCTGACCAGGGAATCAACCCTGTATGATACAGCTGCCTATGTACACACAGCTGTTTTCTCCACAGACAACAGGTAGTGCACACAGTGCACATTTTATTAATAAGCAGCTGCCATTTACATGCTCAGCATCATGCAGGGTTTCACATGCCTTCACCTGTTGTTGCAGCATCTTCTCCTGGCAATTGACTGTCCCTGGTATGAGAATCAGCCATTTTCCCCTCCAACACCCCAAGTGTCTTGCCCTTTATTTTATAGGATCTAGTTTCTATTAGAGAAATCCAAAATTTAATTTCTTTCTCATCACCACAGACTGTAGAGGGGAGAACATCCCGAGGAGGATGAGGACACTCAGCAGGGGATCTCATCACTTCTTTCTCCAGCTGGCCAATCAGAGTCTCTCCTTGCATTTTTCCTCTTTTTCTGCAGGTTTTTTTTTTTTTTCCTGATTTTTCCCCCCAAAGTCCCTATCCCTATAATGAGTTGATGTACATCATCAGCTCTGGATCTGCGGACACAGTTGCGTGCATGCCAGTGAGCTTCAACACCCTCTGTGAACCAACGCCATTTACAGGCAATTCAAAACATTACCGGACACCAAATACAGTTTCCTAATAAGCAACTAAAATTCTGCATACTTCTAAAAGAACAACTTAAAAATTCTGTATCTTTCTGTAGTATCAAAATTATATAAAATCCATGGCTATACTCCAAGGAGAGCTGTAATCGTTTCTGAATAGCTGGTAGTCAACCAGAAGCTTGTAAAAGGCTTTATGGCATAACCCATGCGCACAAAGTGACACCAGGGATACAGGAAAACAGATGGTGGACTTCTGCTCTTTTTTTTTTTTATTATTTTTAACTCATTTAATGTAAATGAGTTTTATTAATAGCAATACTTTATTTCCATATTTACTTAAAGAAATTAAGAAACTGGAGTGAAGTTTAAGAGTAGAATATTAAGCTGCAAGGCTGTGAAAACATTTTACTTTATGTGAATAAAAATTTTTTGCAAGATGTGGAGAATGCAAAGACAAAATAAAATCAGTTAGTTACTACTTAAATTATAAATTTTAATCTTGTTTTATATTTGTATTTCATCCCAAAGAAACACTCTCTTTTGTTAGCATAAATAATTTTTAAAATTGGTTGATTGGTATCAAAGTCAACATTTCTAGTCTATGTTGAGTCAGACATTCCTTCCTGTCAAGGAAGACAAAGGCATGTTTTACTTGTTTTCATCTAAAATGAATCCTTTCTTGCACAATGAAAATAAAAATTACTTAAAATGAATAAATATAAACAGAACATTACACGGCTTTGTAATTTTATATTACTTTAATGTAACATTTTCCAAAATTTTCAAATATTCACTGTAAAATAACTTACTTCATAGTGTTTGCTATCATGATGGGTTGATAAAGATTGGTGTTACACGAAACAATACAGATGGAGCATCTAAATAATCAGCATCCAGATAAAAACTGAAGACAACTCATCTGTTTAGGTATCACTAAACAATTTACACAAACTTTTTGTTGTCACTTTGCATTCTGGACAATATGGTAACTAAATGAAGTGGAAGTCCACTGCATAACAAAAGTCTTAACAAAATAGAGTTGTGTGATAACTGCACAATCAGAATCTACATGAAGAAGATAACATTTCATATCTCTGGATAGGAGAAAAAATATGTTGCCTAGCACAGCAAATATATAGGCCTCTGAAGTTCAGAATGCACTGTGAGATAGACCACTGAAACTCTTTCAGGATAAAATTATGAAAAAAAGCCAAAACAAACAAGCTAAGGAAGGGACATGAAAGAGACATATTATAAGCAATCAAGCCTGAAGAAGATGATAGGGGTTTTATTTGAATAACTACCAATTTTATAAAAAGAGTTTATTGTTCTAATGGCATATTTAAACTATGTAGACATTTATGAAAAATGGAACCAAGCAGGGCAAGAGTAACATCTTTGAGTGTACCAGAAACTACAAGCAGGGAAAACATAAAATAGGCTCTTCTAGGTTTGTTTCTAATCAATTGGCAGGAACTCTTCAAAATATGAAAGTGGAAAGAAACAAGTGATCAGGATTTGGAAAAAACTCACTAACGGTCAGGAAAGACTGATAACAAGGGAATGAATACAACAGTCTCCATGAAAGCAGATTTGAATATACTTGCGGTGCATCAAGTATACATGCTTCCCATGGGAAGCAATTCTCAAGGAAAAAAATAGTTCAGGAAAGTGACAGATCCTCACTGAAATAATATTAAGAGCAGAAGCACAAACGAACCTATATGAAGAAGGATGGAAAGTTCATAACCTGAAGTTTCATAAAGTATGCTAAAGGGGAAATTAATATGAATACAACAGAGCCAACAAATAGGGGGAAAGTTAGCATAAAATTACATACAATTAGTTAATAATAACAAAAAGATTTTCCTCCTGTTTTCAATTTATAGTAATAGTAAAACCATATAAAGGAAAGAGTTCTCTCACCTAAAGGAAAAGTCTAAAACTTCACCCTGATTATGAAGGAATAGAAATTAAGGATATAGAAAGAAAAACAGAGGTGAGACAAATGTTTAATAAAACTCCAGCTCTACCATGTTTTGCTCTTGCCACTTTTGAAACATAGTAAGTAGGAAAAAAGGACTATGACAAATGGAAAAACAGTGGAGTTAAGTTCAGTTTGTAGAAAAAACATATTTAAAAAGATCTCAGGCAGAGAAAGCAGTGAGAACAAGGAAAACCTCTGTAACAAAATATGTCACACAGCCCCAACTTCTTTCTATAGGAGAATATACAGAGAGCAGAGGATCCTCTCTGCTGGACTGACTGATGCTCTGAACTTTGCTCCTCTGTCTCACAAGCAACCTCTAAAGGTTGTAATTGCTGAAGTAAGGGGGCTGCACAATGAATTGGAAAAGTTAACGTTAGGTTGCTATGAAATATGAAAAAGAGATTAATTGATTTTCTGCAGTTCTGTATCCCTTGTCCATTACTATTCAGTATTTCCATTGCGTATTTGGATATGGATACAGAATGTCCTTAAATTTACAAATGATATTCAACTGGGAGAACTAAAAGACCCTGAGATTATCTCAGTGGGTTGAAGCATGGAGCTAGTAACGCCAAGGTCATGGACTCAATCCCCGTGTGGGACATTCACATAAGAGCTGGACTTGATGATCCTTGTCAGTGCCTTCCAACTCAGAATATTCTGTGATTCAACTGTGGAAGAAAGCAGCAAGACTCCAACACTGTCTTTCTAAACTGGAAGAATGAACTAAATGAAAAATAGAGCACAGTTTTTCAATAAAGTGGCAGATGGCCAGACACTCATCAACTTTGTATGAAAGAAACACTTAACTGACTCAATGGCTGCCCTAATGACAGGATTTATGAACTGGATCACAACTAGAAAAGACTGTCAAACACGTGTGAAAGACAGTGCCCTGTGGAAGATGACCAGGCAAAAATGCAGCCCACATGGCCCAAACCAATCAATTAGAGAGGGTCTGGGGCCTCATGCAGCATGTGCCGCACTGTCTTGGGCACAGCACTTGAAGGTGAGGGTGTAGGAAGCAGAGTAACAGTTTGGACAGGAGCAGCAATGATGATGGGAGGTGTAGAAAACAGCAGGCAGAACAAAGAAAACTACTTATTTTCTAACTGTCAGAGGTTTCAAGAAAAAGTTATATAAATACCTATGTAGAAGAACAGACTTCTTGGGAATGCTTCAGAATGCCTTTAAGTCTTTATTTTATTTTACTGTTTGAACTTTTTCATATTTACATAAGTTTATTTTTAAAACCAAAATATGTCAAATTTTACTAAACTTTTAATTTTAGACTTTATCTCCAGCTTTTGCCAGCTATTATGTCAAAAGTGTGATCATTTAATACTACTTAAAAAGGGAGGGAG
>VZRZ01003262.1:147415-201251 GCA_013398175.1 Climacteris rufus
GGAAGGAAGGAAGGAAGGAAGGAAGGAAGGAAGGAAGGAAGGAAATAAGGGTGTATCAACCAGAGGGCAAAGGACTGTAGAACTTAACATTCAAAAAACTTTCAAACTCTTGGTTTCATTACTTGCACTTGTCAAACTCATCTGTACTTCATGGAGTCAAGAGCAAATCTCCTCTCTTGCAGAGGTATTTCTAATGAACTGCTTTTTACCTACATTTTGCCCCCAAAGCAAGCAAGCTCCACACCCATATATACAGCAGGTTAGTTAATTACCCTTTTCTGGTACTCTGAACTTCTCATGTGTTCATTAATGTGGCATCTAAGTGCTATATATCAAAATTCATACAAACATTCATAGTCATCTCACACTGGCAATATGTAGGAACAGAGAGAAGCATTAAAAAAAAAAAAAAGAGTAGACCCAGATATTTTTCATGGATCTTAAAAGAGAGCAGGTGGGGTTTATTTCAACTGAAAGAGTTGTAGGGCAGAAAACAAGCCTTAAAGATTATTCAGAGCAGAAACCACTTGTAGTAGGTCTCATCACGCAGCAACTATCTGAGACACAGAAAATGGAGAAAAGTGGTGCATAAAGTCCTCCTAGATCCCTCACAATAAGGGGGCTGCCTGTATTTGTAGGGAAGAGAAACAGATCAAGCCAACTACAATGGTGGCAGGTGTACCTGTGAGCAGAAAGATCACAAAAAGACAGAAAAAAACCTGGGAACTATGTCAGGAAATGGAAGCTCAGAGGAGACAGAAAACCAGTGAAACATCCTGGAGGATGAGCCCAAAGGACATCACCATGAAGTTAACATGGGTATTCAGATTTGCCCCCAGAGTCAACCCTCAAAACCTAAGGCACAGAAAGAAAAGCATCAGGTATCAGCTACTTCTAGACTAGTCCCAATCCTAAAGGCACTAGGCAGCGCAGTGGCTTCAGCACCCACACTCTCAAGAAACAGGCAGGGGAAAGGCCAAGAGATGTGAAAGAGGTGGCACTCTAGAGGGCATCTTGCTCAGGATTATCTGCTGTGGGGAAGCTAACCGAGAGGGTCAGGTAATGATGGCTTGGCCTCCATAGGTCAGATGGGGAAGCATTAGAATTCACTCATGCTAAGCTCTTTACACCTGTCAGAAATGTGACATTTAAAACACCCTGGAGACTGAAAAAACTGCCACAGAGGAAAAATAAATAAATAAAAAGGCAAAGCAGAGTGAAGGAGCGAGACAGTTTAAGCTGTGAAAGAGTGTGTTAGGAGAGAAATTGGTGGGATGCTATCCTGTCACTTGTCTTTGAGCAGCAGCTGACTGAGTTTGCTGGGCCACTGGAAGCAGCTCCAACACGTGAGCTGGTACTGCCTTGCATCTCTGCACTGCTCAGGGAGAAAATCAGTAGAAGGAGATAGGGGTAGAACTGGCCTTTAGCTTTACCTCTGACATGATTACTACACAGCTCTCCCCAGCTGGCAAAACACAGCACCCAGCAAAGCAAGGACAGGGTCTATTGCTAAAAATATATTTTAAAATTAATTTCCCCTCCTTCTTTTTCATCTGTACTTCTCCCCATCACCTTCAACTGTTGTTCGAAGCACTAAAGGAAGGTCACAAGTGTATCCAAAGTGCAAAACTGTTCATGCTCTCTGTTGTGTGGCAGACCTTCTAGCTAAAATGTGTATGTGATAGACCCAGGGGCCACAGAGAGAAAGAAAAATCTGGGAAGCGACCAGAATCTTAAAAAATTCAGTGTCACAATGAAATGCAGCTACCAAAATAGCTGAGGCATTTTGACGGAGAATTGCCTGGACTCAATCAGACATTTCCGTCATATCTCCATCCTCCCTGGCCACAGCACTGCAGCCAGGTGACATCAAACAAAGGAACCCTGGCAAACACAGCCCTGGATGGCAGGGCTGGCCCTGGCTACACTGCCAGGACAGAATCAGTGAGCTTCTGCTCAGGCAGCAAGTCTGTCACCCCACATTTTGATTTGTGGATTTTTGTTACATATAAACAAAAACAAAACAAAATAAACAAACAAACAAAAAGGTAGTAAAAAAGTATAAAGAATTCCAGTACAAATTCTATGTTTTCTGGCTGTTTGCACTTAGGAGGTAATAAAACAAACACCAACTAAATTTTCTCATCAGTTAGAATTGTAAATTCTTTCCTTTTATTTATCCTCATTTTATGCAACAAGTCAAAGGCAAAAGTTATAAGCAGAGTTTAAATTGGAAGTATTGACCCTTTTTTACAGTCCAGCTCAACATAATGTGTACTGGCCATGCAACTCAATGTTCTCAAAAATCCCCCAAAGCCCAAACCCTTCTGATTTACCAGCACCAGTGTTATTTGCTCACAGTTTTTCTTCTATTTTATATTTCTTTTGCTGCACAGGATCAAATTGTCCCTTTCTGATTTCAGAAAGAATAAGAGGGTGTTTGGTTTACAATGGTCTTTGCATTGAGGCTGTACTTTTCTTTGCTCTGACCTTCAGAACCACTGGAATTATGGAAAAGCAGTAAACCAAAGGAAAAGTGTGAGACTTACACTGGGTGCCCAAGGCTGTGCTCTGGTGCTCATCCAAGCAGCCATCCCACACACCCTAACCTCTGCACCAAGTAAGCTTTCAGTCTTTCACGCAAATTTCATAGAGGAAGTAGAAGTCTAATACATAGCAAATACTCTTGAATTTTTTAATGATAGGTGAGCAGGTAAAAGCAAAAAACGTGTAAAGAGTGCAACCAAAACACAAACATCAACCACACTTTGCAATCAACCAAGAGGCAAGTCACACAAAAAGAGCATTTAACATTACCACCAGAGAACTTGGTGGTAATCCAGTAACATAACAGCTTCAACAAAGAGGAATTCAGTGTGAAAAACGATCTCCATTTATTATGATAAATAGCAAATTCAGTTAAACATTAAACTTTACAAAAGCTAACAGAAAAACATTCTGTGAAAAGACTGTTTTTTCAAGCCACCTATAAAAGTGTTTTCTGCTCTGTTTCAAGCAGTGAAGAGCACACTGCCTTTCACTGGCTTAGTACATTATACCAGATTGGAACCCTTAACATCAAAACCAACCAACGAATTCCTCTGGAAGCAGAAGCCATGGCTGACCCAGTAACCCTTGAGAGGCTTAGGAAAAGCTTAGAGCTTTTAAAAGCATAGCAAAGACAAGCACCCAGAAGATCCTTTATTATAAATACTGTGTCTTCTCTGGAAAGAGAAGATCCTACTACCCCAGTGAAAAGACCTTGGAAGACACCTCCTTCTTCTCTGAGGAGGATATTTAGTCAGACTGCTGAGAGAAGAACCATCCCATGGGATACAGAAGGGCAAGGAACAGAGGGAGGGGACTTTAATTCCTGGGAAAATGCCTCATGAGGTCAGGACATTACTGCTGATTCAGCCAAGAAAAGGGATGAAACTGTTCCCAGAAGGAAAACGGAAGAGGCAAACAACATGAAGCCTTTAACCTTTTTGTTCACCATATCAACGTGGTCAACAAAAGGGTAATGGTAGCTGACTAGCTTTCACTTCCCATAACCTCACAAACCACTGGACTCCCTGGCCTTGTCATTTCTCTCCCATCAGCATTTCATGGAGTGTTTCAAGTACTGTGATGATTTTACCTTTCCTTTTTTGATTTTTTTTTTACAAATTATAAAAGGAATTGTTTATCACAACAGCATAGATCTGTTGCCTTTTGTTTCCTTCTTCATCTCACACATACATAACTGGTTATATGAAATCCAAGATATCCATGACTGACTTTAAAGAAAAAAAAAATCAGCTCATTATTAAAAAAAACTTGTACCCAGTGCCAAGAATAGAAAAAGGCCAAAAGGCCAGCAAAGTGAACTCCCATTTTAAGCCAGACCTAGCATTTCTGTAAATGAGCAGTGCATATGAGGGAAAGAACTAAAATCTTCTAAGGCTTAGAAATTGCTACCCTTTCCTTTACATACAGAGGAAAATGAGAACATTCACAAGTAACTCAAGTCTCTGAGGTACAGGATAAATGGTATCCTCTGAACACACAATATTACAACACCTTAACATTATAGTACCAAATTTTTTTTAAGATATGCTAAAGAAGACATATGATTTTTCTGTCATCTTTACAGGCAACTTACATACAGGGTAACTGTGCTCTCAGACAGAAGACAGAAATGAAGATAGCAATGAAGATATGCCAGTTCAGATCTGCCACTCCTATAAACATCACCCGTTCTTGTGCTTGAAAAGCACACTGCAGCCCTTCACCCAGAATATCTTCCCTCTTCCCACCAGGACATCCAGGATCTCTCCAGCTTTAACTACAGACATTCTCTCAGCCCTCACAGAACTTTTTGCAGCTTAGAGAAATTCCCAACAGGCTCCATTTCACTGTCCTGACCCCATTCCTCCAGCCTAGGACAAAGCTGCAGCCAAAACCTCTGTTGCCCCACTCGCTGACAGGCTGTACAGGGAAAGGATGCAATCCCTCTCCACTGTCCAGTACAGATTCAGCCTTTCCAACCTGGCTGCTCTCTCTGGCAGTCCTGTTCCTCAGAAATCTCACCGGCCACTGCAGTGCTCTCTGTCATTTATTGTTGTTCTCCATTCAGTATCATATCCCTGCTCCCTTCTGGCTCCCTGGTTTCAGAAAGGATGGAAATTAACATAAATTTTTGAGCTAATATTTTGTGGTTGCAGTGTTAGGACATCCTGCCAACATTATGCAACCTTACAGAACTCAGTTTCCTACCTTTGCAGGGAAACAGAAGTTAATGTGATTCCCTGCTAAGTTAAAATGAGCAGGAACAGTCTTGGTTTTACACCGCCCTTTCAGCAAGGTGATACCTGACAAAAACCTTCCTTGTAAAGTATATTGAAGCATGGCCATCTTCCACATGCATGCCCAAGGAAGACAGAACAGCACAGCTGCTGACATGACAACAAATTAATTAAGTGAAAACTTCAAGTAAGAGATGAAAAAAACCTGATGAATTTTTTGTATTTGTACCTGTCTTGACCAAAATTCAAGTTATTAAACCTGTATTGAACTTAAAGGAGTACATTAACAGTGAAGTGGCAGGGTGGAGAAAGAGGAAGCACGGCTCCCTTGGGCACAGACAGTTGTTGCCCGAATGGACGGGGTGGTCCTGCCCGGTGCTGCTCTGCAAAGCGGCTCCTGGAGGCTGTGCCTGCTCGGCCTCCTGGGAGCCTCACACCTCCACATGGACACAAAACTCCTCTCCTCAGCCTCCTGTATAATTCAGCCAAAATACAACACTGAACAGATAGCATGTGCATTACTGAATTATTTAAGAAAATACTATGCAGGATCTTAATCAATAAGACAGTTTAGGGTTAAGACTAAGCAGACATTTCCACTAAATCTGTTAGGAGAGATGCTGCTTCCCAGCCTTGGTTATGGCATGGGAAAGATTGCTGCTGAAAACAAGCTAAGGGAAAATAATTCACCATCCACTGACTGCGCAAGCAGTCCATGAATGACAGATCTCCAGCCTTTCTGCCCTGCCTTTGGATCAATTTTCTACTCAAAAGTTTCTCTTTCAAACATAAAAAGTGAAATCGTGCTACAGCTCTAAATTTTTCTTTAACTCACTTGTTTCAAATTGTAACTAAGCTATACTGATTAAAAGTTACAGACTTCTTGCTCCCAATGATGTTTAAAAATTGATTTGGATTGCCAAGTCACAGGTTTGAATCAAATTATTAACAAATTACTTTTAGAAAAGTATAAGAATAGTTTTACTTAAGTTACATGAGAATAAATAATAACAATCACTTTTCAGAAATTATTCTATTTCAGAGAAAGTTAATCTTCTCTGTCTTTTGTAGGGAAAAAAAAAAAAATCTTTCTTTTATCCAAACCTGTAAGGAGTCAGATGCTCAGTTTTGTCCCTGAGATGTCCTGGCAAAACACTCCTATATCCATCAGAAAGTTCCAGGACCATTGGAAGAACTACTCATTAAGATACAATAATGTATAGGGTAAAAGTCAATGGTGAAGTATCCTCTAAAGTACTCTCGTGACAGGACAACATAAATAACCAATAGACTGTTTTCAAAGTGTGATAAACCAGCTGCTTTGAAATAATATTTATTGTTAACTTAAAATAAAAACATCTTATAAAGATGTGATAACCAAAAGAGAGTGCTGAAAACAGCATTACTTTTACCAGTAACAATTTTGCTTTGAATATGAGATTCTTCAATTCAATTAGCTATCCAAGTATATGACTATATGATCAATTCCCATTTAGCAGTGTTACTGTCCTCCATTCAATGGTATTATTTCCATTAGTAACCTCTGCAAATAATATGATAAACCTATCAATTGTGAAGGCCATTACTTTAATGCAATAATCACAAATTGCCTTTCATTCGACATCAGTCCTGGACAAAAAAATGACCAAGCATCACAAAGGGTAATTAAGAAATCACATATATAACTTTAAGTGCAAAGAATTTCACATTGAAGAACCAGTCTCAAATGAGAAGTTGGTAAGAGAAATCCTGAGTAACACATCTCTCAAGGAGGAAATGGTAAGTCTCTTCTTTAAAAATACAAAATTACTAGCACAAGAATTATTATTATTATTCTTACAAGAATAATAGTAGTGAGCATGAATGGACTAAGACCACGGCAAACAGTTTTTTCTTTGTTCTTACTCTGATGTGTAACCAGCTTAAAAAGGGAGCATTTTACCATGGAAAAATGTTGCATAGGTCTAAAAGGCCACAATAAAGAAGCTTATATTGCTACTTGCATGCATTCATGATTGACTAAACCTTGAAGTTCACAGTACAAACTGTGAAGTCACAGGTATTCAGATCTGTGATGTGCTCTAAATATAGATAATTTAGGTCATAACCATAAGAGATACAAACAGTCCTCTGAGATAATCCTCATGTGACACTGTTATTACTTTAAAAGGAGTATTTCTATAATAACCCTTGATTAAATATAGAAATTTGACAGCAGTGACTCAGTCTAGATGCTATATGGCTTTTCTGTAAGGCTTTTCACACAAATCTGGCTGTGCAGTGAGTGGACAGACAGTGCTAAGGCTACTCACAACTGGAGAGCAAACTCAAAACTGACTTTTTTTTGGTAAATGGAAGCCTCCTTCCCGGGCATTTGCCTCTTTTAAAAATGTATTCTAGAATATTTTCAGAGATACAAACTCACTTCAGAAAGAAAAGAAGATAAAAATGAGGCTATGTGTACAGCCTTTGTCACAAAACAATTTGAAATAGAACTATAGTCTTTCTAAATGTCACTAATCACTTCACATTTCACCTGTTGTCACTGTTGCTATTGATTACCAGAAACCTTGAAATCATGAAAGCAATAATGCGCTGGAGTATCTAAGCTACTTGCTGAAATTATTCAGGAAAGAAGATTTGAAATGTAGAAGCAGAGGCGTACAGATGGCCACATGCACTAGGAGACAGTTTTCAAAGACAAAACAACAAGGTACATTCACCTTTCTCACCTGCCTGTCACTTAATGGCTTTATGAAAGCAAGCAAATTGTGTTGCCAATATGCATAATTTTTTAAGTCTTGGGTTATTTGATTCTTATTTTTAAAGTCCATGGTCTTAAAACTTTATAATTTAGTTACAATCCAAACTGTCATTGGAAAAAAAAAAAAAAAAAGGCTTATATTCTAGTCCTTACAATTGTGAAAGAAGTCTTGAAAATATTTCCCAAACCTTGCCTAAATGCTCAGAAACTTGGGAGCACACATAAAAAATAACATTGTTTTTAGTGATAATCTTGTCACTTCTTGAGGGCTGCAACTGGGGAAATTGCATTTACTTCTCTGATCTTTTCACCCCATTTATTTCCATCCCTTCGTTGTCACTTTGCCACAAACTGTGCTTGACAGGTTGCCGCGGGTAGCGAGCACGAGTAACTCGGAGTCTCTTGCATCGGTCCTGTCTTCCTAAATAACGCGACTCAGGCCTTATCTAGTCTCCGATCAGAGGCGAGCCAAGCATCAAGACTCCCGCAGATCTAGGCTTAGCTCACACACAGTGGTTTAATTTATGCAGGGAAGTAAAGAGAGGAGAAAGGGTTCTTTTCCACTTATCGCCAGCAGGATTTTATTACTGGATCATGGTGCGGAGAAGACAGCCAAAATGGCGCTCAGGGCGTGTTATAAGACAGAGGGGAGGGCAGTTGGGAGAGCCAATCACTGCGGAGGATCATAATGATTGACAGGGGCACCGGCCAGTGAGTCGGCTCTCTGGACCCGGCATGGGAACCAATGAGCTGTTCCCCTGGGTGGGGACAGCCCCTGCCGAACCGGGCTGTGCCACCCCAGCTGCCGCGTGGGGGGGGAAAGGACCGGCACCATGCGGGGTGGGGAAAGGGCCTGTGGTCCTGGCCCGGCAGGGCCGGGCCCGGTCGCAAGCCACGCCCAGAGGCACCACAACATCAGGTCTCCCAGATTTTTGTTTCCTAAAGTTCTTTGGGGTTTCCTCCTTCCTCTTTCTCAAAGGGTTCTCACTGCATCCTCTCTCTCCTCTCCTGCTAATTGTGTCAGTATTAACTGAGTAAAACTCTGTCCAGCCCCTCAGCCCTCAGTGCTGCCCTGATGCCTCTCTGGTATCTGTGCAAATCTTTTCCTTTCAAAGGCTCACTGGAGAAATGCCAACTACAAATGAAGGAACATAAAACACTGACATTCTGCATGCCTTGCAGAAAAAAAAATAAAGTGCTGCTGTCTCGTGACACGCCACAGGCTTATTGTTAAATTAACACCACAGGTCTGAGGGTCTTGTCCTTCCCTGCTTGGAGACTTGCTCCCATCAGAAATTATCTGGCTCCAGGTAACTGTCATGCACTTTGCTTTACCTTTTTCTTAGCTCTGTACTACTGTGTATATATATCTAATATATTAGATATATTTCTGCAACTAATCAGCAATAACAAATAATGAAACTATGAGGAGTGGACTGCCTGTGTCCCTACAATAAAGAGTCCAAGGATTTTAGCCTCTGAAAGTACCAAATGTTCCTAAACAGAAGAATAAAGTTAGAGCCACATCCAGAATTCAAGAGGCAAATATCGTATCTGTCTCTATCCTTTTCATGTATAACGCTGAGGGCTATAAAATCAGAGTCCCTCCAAAATGAATGTTTGCAAATTCTCTATCTCAGCACAGTGAATAGTCCTTTCAGGGCTCCTGATCTGCAACCTGGTGCCAACCACTATGTGAGCTTGTAGAACAATTTTACTGGTTAGACTGGAGGAAAGCAGTACCTTTGCAAACTCAAGAGATTTCATAAATAAGGCATGAAAACATGAAACATTATTCTCACTGTTACTTAGTAATCTTGAAAGCATATCTATAAAAATATGCTTGATGCATGAACAGTTTAATACCTTGCAATCATTGCACCTTCTTTTCTATGAAAAGAAGACAGTGCTCCTCTGTCATTAAAAAAAAACCCAAAAAACCATAAGCAAAGAAGGTCACCAAGGGAAACTCTCTGTGAGGAAAGCAAATGCAACAGAGATGAATGTGGTGGCATTATTTGCCACACTTTAAATATCAGAAGTGTCAACTTGCCTGAGTTTTTTCAACAAAGAAACAGAATATACTAATTAAAAATGTATCAACTATAGAGATGCCCTATTCTATCTGATATTTAATAGAGTAGACTACTACATTTACTAATATTGCACATACCTCTCAATGTTTGTTTTCACAACACAAAAACTGGGCAGGCAGAAATGTTTCAACATTAAGGAAGCAAGCAAACAAAGAAACAAAGAACCAAGCAGCAACAGCAATATTACTCTCATTCTGTGGACCAGTGATCATTTTCAAGGAAAGGAAAAATGTCTGACACATTATAAGATTATTTAAAAAGCCAACTAACTGCCAAAAAAAAAAAATAGTAGAAATCTATTAACAACCTCTAAACCTTGAAGAAGCTACCAACCTCCTGAGAAACATCCACAGCTGATTTTCAATACACTATCAACCATGTTTTTAAGTGCATGACACATGACAAAAAAGAGATGCCAAAAATCAGGGCCACAGGGCTTTCATAGTTTTGGGTCTTCAGTGCTTTTAAACGAGAGGATAACTAACACTGCAAGCAATAATAATAGTCATCACCAACTCACTGTCTTAAAGATGCACAGAAGAACATGTGTGACTGAGTGTGTGTATGGTAACTTGCATATTACCATGCAGCAGGTTTCCCTGTCTTGAAAATCAGGCTTAGTAGAAAAGAAATCTGCCACAACTCACAATATTCACATAACAGATTGAGAAAAGATATGCAGGATGACCAGAAAATGGTATCTGAGGTACCACAGAAGTTAATGATTTTCAGATTGTATTTCTGAAAGACGAAAGAGTACTGAACATCACAAAGAACCCCACTACATCATTTTTTAAATTAGAAAGGAATGAGAGAACTATAAAAAGTTTGCAAATGGAACCCAAGAGAAACAAGGAGTAGGAGGCAGGGTTCTTGTGCAGCAGATAGCAAGGAATGAAGGGCACTGCTCACTATAACTCTACCAAAGTTATGATGAGATCACTTAAAAGTCTCCACTGAATCTATCACATACATTGCACTACATCATTCATGCAGACTAGAAGATGTCTTATCTGGAAAAATACAAACAAACCACAAAACATAAACCACCAAGAAACTCCA
This sequence comes from Climacteris rufus, assembly GCA_013398175.1. NCBI lineage: Eukaryota > Metazoa > Chordata > Aves > Passeriformes > Climacteridae > Climacteris > Climacteris rufus. The sequence continues at coordinate 158,125 of VZRZ01003262.1, forward strand.
ACCAAAACAGAAAACTCCAGTTATACACAAAAATAGAATATGAAATCAGATATTATATTATATATTTGTGCTAACTGTTCTGCAGTAGCAAGAAATGCATGCTGAGGAAGGAGTAGCATATTGCCAGATAGATCTAGGTAGTGAAAGAAAATGTGAAAAAGAATCAATTTTTAGAAAATGTGAAGAGGGGGAAGAACAAGAGGAAGAAAGAAGCAGCGATGACTACAAAGTCTGAGCCCAAAAGGCTGCTTCACTTACTTCATGTTTGGTTAGCATGCAGTGTGCAGATTCCACAGCCTTACACAAGTCTTGACTAAATGAAATTAGGTACTTCTTTTCCTTTTATTTCTACAGATTATTCATCAAGCGTGTCCTAAAATAAATGTGAGGTGTTTTATAACGATATGGAAATAGCTCCTAATTGTGATTTATAAAACATTTTGAAGCACCAGGGAAAATCCTTACTACTATCAGAGAATTCAGCACTGAATCAAGTTACAGCCATCTTACAGGGAGAGGAAAAAAGGGTCCACGCTTTGAGAAGGAATCTAGACAAGTGAAAAAAGTTGTGTTATATCTGAGATATTTTCTGACTATGTTTACAGTCTGTTTTTCTTTAAAATTATAAAATGGAACCTGTAATTTATTTCACATTAATTCAGCAACTTTTTCACACAGGACACCACATAGGTGTGATTTGACAATCTTCTATTTGAAATATGAATGGTCACTTTTACAAGATTTAAGACATAATACTTGAAAATTATCTAAGTTTATGTGTATAGAGACACACAATTTCAGCTCTTGAGATGTGTGTCCATCTTTTTGAAATACAAGCCTATATTAATCACAATTACTTTCCATGGGTTAAAAACAGCCTTTGGACAATAGACATTCTGAATTTAGATGAAATGTTAGACTTACAGAAAAGGAAATGGAAGCAATTAAATGCTCTATTCCTGATGAGAAAAAAAAAAAAAAAAAAAAACAAAAACAAAAACAAAACACCAAAGAACTGTAAGGAAATCATATAAGTGTGCATTTGGAAAGAATTCACACATTAAATCATCCTTTTTCTCACTGCTCGTAAAAAGAAGAAAGTTCTTGGTCTCTCTCAAGGCAGTTGAATTCTGGCACTGAAAATTTTACCCAACTTGCTAATTGCTTGGCAAAGATACGAATGAAGGCAGTTGAGAAAGACACCTGCAACTAGACTAGACAATGAAGGATAGATGATGTGTGCTATCTACACAGCTGGTTTTATTTCTACAGCTGAGGAGCCAACTACTGGTGATGAAGGAATTTCTGAAAAGGAGGTCACAGCCTTCCCGTCATAATTTCCTCTCTCCTCATTACACAAGAGGCAGCTTTCAAGATTTGCAAAAATGACATTTTCACACTGTGATGGCTGGTGCCTCATCTTCGCACGTGACAGGCAGCAGCTCCCAGCCTCTCCTCATCCCCTGCATCACTATCTGTTTGTGGACTTGCTCCCGCCAGGCAGGAAGGAAGGGAGCAGGCTGCCCAGGGATTGGACACCTCATCACTATGACTAACAAGGAGAAACTGAGGAAAAGGAGAAAGGAAAGAATTAGAAATCTGAAGAGAGTAAGATGCCAGGTAAAATATATGGAGAAAAAGAGAAAATTAGAGTAAAACCACCATCAAAGAAAACTGTTGTAGTTTTCCTACAAGATGTCAGTCTGGATGCAATCCTCTGTTCTAATGAAATCTAGACAAACCACGTATTTCAGGAAATTAGGACTAGTCAATTCATATCTAAATATAAAGTAGCTATCCACTCTGAAAAGTGGCCTTTTGAAAAATACAGAGGTGAGATGAATGGCCCTGGATCAGATGTCATATACTTATTATTTATGAAGTGAAGCAGAACTCTTTTAAAATGTACTCTCCAGGGTATTTTAATAATGAAATTGAACCTTAATTCAGAATGACCTTCAGACATGGCTTTATGCATATTTCCAATTCCTTTCTGCCAGCATTAAATGCTGTCTTCCTATGACCCCAAATGTTATGCTCTCCTGCTCCTGTGCAGCCTTCTCTCCCAGTCCCAAACCACAATTTGGCTAGCAATGGGGTGAATGGGATCACAAAACTGATACTGCTTGTAGTTATTTTTACTCATTAGATTACATTTAACTCTAATATTTCTCGGTTCTATTTCACCGTGCAGTCACATAATAGCTGTTCCAGCAAGAGAGATGATCATAGCCTTTATCTATAGTAAATACTTTGTTAATTTTTACATAATTAACTGATTGTGTAGTCCAATAGAAACCAAAAATAACCATAAATTAATTCTGCTTAGAAACATGTTTAAATACAGTATATTTGGAATATTGGATGTAAACTTTATTTAGTTGATGACTCGTCTTTCTCTGAGTAACTGTGGGATAAAAGCACTCAGCTTTATGGACTACATCTTGACTTAAAGTTGAAAGAATTTCATTCACTATTTAACATGCAGAAATTCACTGCAGCATACTTGCAAACAAACAGACTTCTTTCACAGTCAGTGCAGGCTCATTTCTTTACCTGTATCTACTATTTGCATAGATACATTATACATGTAATAAGTGCCTGCCTTGATAGACATTCTAAACTGATCACAGTAATTTAAAAAAAAAGAATTAAAAGTCTATCTGCTAACTTCTACTTTATCTAGGCTAAATATAATGACTAAGCCAAGGCTTGAATACAGAACTCATATTTCAATTAAAAAATTCAACAGTAAACAAAATGTTACTCAAAACTGGATTTCTGCCTATGCAGCCTACCTCCTCAGCTTAAGGGAAAGTAGGAGTGATTCAGGGTCCATTTAATACACAACAGAATTTCTTTATAAGTTCAAGAATGACATTAAAATATACTTAATCTAATTTGACCCTGAGGTGAATTAATAATTTAAACATGCTGTATATGTTACTAAACAGATCTATTGGATTTTTTTTTGCAATGAAAGTGATCCAAGAAATCCACCCTTTAATGGGGCTGAAACCAGGTCTCTAAGCAGATACTGGGAGCAAGAGAGTTTTGTTATGGGTCTCAGCACCATCCACTCACCATGGCTGGCTTTACACATGCCAGCTTGAGTTGGCTTTTAGCAAGGCTGTTAAATCTTTGAGCTACTGGTCAGGGAGAGGATGCAATTTAAATGGTTTCTACCTCTAAAAGCAGACTGGAAGAGAATCTCATGTTAAAGCTTCTCTTGACCATCCCAGAGGGGAGACAGTGAGGAAGCATTTGTAGGGACTCAGAAGTGAACAAAAGATGAGAAAAGGATCAGAAACATCTGCAGAACATTTAAAGAAGATTTGAGATATTTTATCCTTTCTGTCCCCTTCCAGAATGAAATAACTTCTTGCAAATACAGAGTGCCTCAGACAATATGCAGTGAACTATAAGCAGTGGTTTACTATGATTATTTTAACTATGTTTTCTGAAACACAACTGACCACCACACCCAGCAGTCTCTTAAATATGATAGTGATGGATGCATTACAGCTGAGATTCTTACTGCCATAATACAGTGTTTAGCACCCATCATTTGGCCTTTTATAGCTAATTAGAGAAGCCTTACTCTCCACGCATGAAATTTCTTTGGGTGTTATTCAACTCACTGCTAAATTTGACAGTGTTATGCAAGAACATGTGCATACCCCCACCTCTGCAAAAGGTTTATCTCCTATGCATACTAGATACTGATTCCACACAGGGCCCAGCAATTGCTAAAGCTGTTTCTGTCCTCAGAGTAGTTAAAGCAACAGACAGCAACTAACTTAACATTTGCTAAAAGAAATCATACACTTAGTTTGCTGAGTCTTCAACAATTTATCTTCCTTTCACTGTATCAAAGACCTCATACTTTAGTAAAGATCTCAGACTTTATATGTAAAATGTGAAGAATCAAAGTCACAAGAAATACTGAATGCACTGAAAAAACTGTTAAAAACTAACTTAAGGACTTTTTATTTAAGCAAAAATCTACAATAGTGAGAAGTAAAAAAAACTTCCTAAATGTTTAGAATTCTGTAAAAATTTGAAAAAACTCTACAAAACCCATATTTTGACTCTCTGAAAATCAATACATTTTACCAGACTGATCAATTAAATTTATATTCCTGGAACAATATAAATTTGTGTTCTTAGACCTTGATGAGATGCTTAATTTACAACTTAAATTCAAACAGTATGTTCTGAACTGCCCCAAAATATTATAAGACATTATCTTCTATTTCCATTCAGAGTTCTTCAACTGAAAAAAGAGCATTAACAGATTTAAGTGGTTTGATAAGACCTTCTTCCACTTTTATCTCCGTCTAAACTTTCAGGTTGGCTCTGTAAGAAGACTGAAAAAAAAACAACCTCAGAGCAAAAGAAACTAACTCCTCGATATAAATCAAGAAGAATGGTATCCAACCTGGGTCTCCCATATTTCTCTTCAATGCTTAGAAATTTCCTGAAGTGGAAGAGGGATCAGTACATGATTTTTTTTACCAGTTGTATTAATATCACATAAATCCTTATGTGCACTTTATCAGTTGTTATCTTTTACTTCTACCTAAAATATTCAAAACTAAGCAAGTAGTTTTAACAGGGAAGAAAATTGTTTGTGGGTTTTGACATGGAGGTTCCTGTGTTAGCTGTGGTTTATAGAAATTCCTGAAAAGAAATTAGTTTATTGATGAAAATCACTTATATTTCAGATCTTTTTAAAAGAACTAGCATAGTGTTCTTTTATAATGTCTAGAGCTTGATGCTATGATTATATGGATAAACCGAATCTCAACAGACACCATAGCAGTACTGACACTGCATACTCTACATAAAGCACCTAAATAAACTATCTCATGAAACAAATACATGCATTAAGTATCCCTTCAAATAAATGAATTTAGAACTTGAAGTTGTTTTGTTTTGTATAGATACATAAGAAACTTGACAGTATCAGTTATACATATTTTAATAGTTTTTCAAAAGGAGACGTGTTTCTGTGTTGACAATAAAATTTATACTATTAATATGATGAATTTTAGTTTCATGTAAACATTTGAGAACAAGATACAGTTATAGCCTACTTAGTGGCCTTTCATCTCTGCAATTCCACGCTCTCATAAAGGAGTTTCCTTTAGTGGGTATGTTTATTACATGTAGTGTGGGGGACTTTTCATGTCAACAGATCACTGTGGTGAGAACTTCAAGTCAGGATTAAAGCACACAGGAAGACTCCATAGGAAGTCATGTACGAGAGCAGACCTTCATGGTGTCTAGAATTAATGAACATAGCTTCAAGAACCCAACGTGAATAAAGTTCAGAAAAAGCTATCAAAAACTGTCTTTGTGAAGACATGAAAGATGCATCAGGATGGTATCTACATTATATGTTCCAGCTGTTGAATTATGCTTGTCTTTATTCCTGTTCTACTGTGCAACAGTCCTGCAGTAATGACAGAGAGCCTATAGCTCATGAATACAGTGAAATTGCTGCAACATGCACAGAAATTTAGGAAGAAAATGTGGTTTTACTTCTGACTGTTGGAACACAACTATCCACCAGACTGCATTAGGCAAAACTTCTACTGGAACTTCCGTGGCATTCAGGAAGAAATACTGAAACATTATTTTTGAGACCAAAATAAGATCTCCATTCATGACTGAATAAAGCAGACAGAGCAGATACATTGTTTTATTCCCTTTTATGTCTTGCTCCTTTCCCTGGAATTAAGAAGCAGGTAGCCATGTCCCTGCTCACATCAGACGGCTTCTGAAGGAAAGTCCTTAAGAGCAATCAACTCACTGGCAACTGGTAAGCAAACACCCAATGGCATGTGCTGCTGCATCAGAAACTAGGATCAGCAGGAGGTTAACAGCAAGATACCAACCCACACAGGAGAAGATGGATTTCTCAGCTGAAAAGGGTACACTCACTTTTGCAGCCATGTGGTTTGGAGCACTGACTCCATCTGCATCCCTGTTCCAGAGCACACCACTGCCTATGAGGCTGCACTGCGCACACTGGGCCTAACTAGGCTGGCTTCGAAATAACTCTCCCAAAACAAACGAACTAAGCAGCAGGAGATGGAAACTTAAAACAGTGCTTTGGAGCTAAAGCCAGTGCCATGAAATTGTGCTGTCAAAGAGACACAACACAGCAAAAGGGTGAGAGAGAAACACTGTCAAGTCTGAGAAATACAAGGTAGATGTTGGATCTTTCAAACCTGCTCAAGGACGCCAATGTTCAGCTCCCTGTTTTTCCTTCCCACTGTATTTTCTTGAAGCTGAATCACAGAATAAGGCTGTGAGTCAATTCACATAATATCTATTTCTTTCCAAAACACTTTTGCCCCCTTTACCCTTCCCTAGCCTCCTCTTTTCCTCAGGCCTCTGCCATAATCATGGGCTTCCAAGAAAAGCTCCTGGATTAAGAGCTTCCCTTGGAGATTTTACACAACACTGAGCATAATGCCAAGACAAGCTCTTGCTCTGGAAGGCAAACAGCACAGACACGGATTATACTGTGTCATTTAACCTGTCGATTTTATGCTGACTAGAGTTTAAATCTAGCAGTATGGAACCTTTCCCTTTCTAAGGAACAAGTAAGGGTTTCATTACAGTTCACAGATACAAAGCCACGCACACCAGCACAGCTGTCTTCACCTCACAAGAGGGAAGCACCCATCCCCTTTGGAACAAACTGGATGGAGTTATCGGGGTCCCCAGGTCACTGCCAGCTGAGTGGGGACAGGCACTGAAAACACTCCTCTTCCTCACCTTCCTGTCAGGAAATGTCACATCTCTGTGCCTGCAGAAGGCAGCTTGAGCACTTGGAAGGCAGCCAGATGGGGCAGGCCCACACTCAGCCCCAGCAGAGCAGGTCCACTGAACACACCAGGGCTACTATAAAGACAGCACAGTTGAGCTCTTCCATGGTGGGTCTGTGCTATATCTCAGTGGGATTAAACTACCAGGAAACAACAGGACAGAAGGCAAGGAAATGTGTGTTTTGTGGGTGAATCACGTGTCTCACTGCAAAAACAGAATAAAGGGTCAAAATAATGAGAGAGCTGGGATAAACATTTCATGTTCCCTTATAGTTCATCTGGGAAGGATAGTTTCATCTGTAATCTGACTGCTACTGAAAGTCAGAAATAGATTTTTCCTTTCCAATTTCTGACATTTATTACAGCTGATTATTAAAAGCAATATGCACAACTGATTTACAAGATGACAGGTACTGAGCTTTTCTCCTCATTTTCACTTCAGTGAGGAAGTGTTTCTCTTATGACAGACAGAGGTGATCGGGACACAGAGTAACCCCAGGTGCTTTGTGTTCATCTGTTTTACCCCAACTGAAGTATTAGAATCCAACAACATTTTAAAATTCAATTTTCAAATAATTGGCAGAATGGATGAAGCCAAAAAGCAGCAGGCACATCTCTTTTCTGACTTCAACAATCTGACACCTCCAGTCAAAATAATCAAAGCAGCTGCAGTTTGATCCTTCATCTTCCCTTTCAAGTTGTTTTTTCCCTTGGCTTTTCCTCCAGTCACTGAAAAAGGAGGACTTGCAGTTCAATAACACAAGTATATTTGCACAACAAAACTCAAACCATGGGATGTCTACCTTCTTTTCATACCTGTCAAATGCAGATTTGTTCAAAATACTGAATATAAATTATCCATTTTCAAACTGGATTTTGTATTCTAGATGTAATAAACAACAAGTCACCTTGAAAATATGTATCTTATGTGGCAAGATTCCCAAAATGAGAATAAAGGGCAAGCTTGATGACATGTATTTAACTCATATATTTACATACCAATAAGCAAGAGGGAGTCTCACTTCTACGAATAATCTAATGAGAAGTTCTTATTTTAATGTCAGTTATGAAAGAAAACAAACAAAAAAGTAATGTAACAAGATAAAACAATATGCTGAAATCACCCAAATCTGGCCAGGGCAAATACTAAGTGAAGTAAAGCTGGAGATAGTAAAGAAAAATAAAACAGAAGAAACCCTTGAATTTTCTGCAACAATATTAATCTGAATTTTTTGCACCATTGTACTGCTTGACACAATCACTTTTTAAAACAGGTACACTTTGCAGGTCTTGCTAACAATAAAATTGTATTTAAATATCACCCTCTATCTATTTAGCAAGCAGAAGAAGGGATTTTAAGAAAAATAACTTCAAGAAGTAATATTTCAGGGGTTACTATCTCATCTAAAGCTAGAAAATACCATCTGAAACTTGTATGTTAAGATTTCATATCAGATTCAATAAAAGTATTTGATTGCTTGCTTACTTGTTATTAGAGCTGAATTTGTTTAATCAAGTAAGTAAAAATAAAACTAGGTAGTTGTGAAAGTTGTAGAACTAAAGCCCACTGGTGACATTTCCATCACAAAAATGAAATGAGAAGGGTAAATAGTTATCTATACTTTCATGAAAGATAAATGTCTGTTTAATCTTTGATGTTTTGTGGCAGCCTAAAATGCATCTCAGTATATACATTTTACCCCAAGATTGATTATTTTAAAAGTATAAAATAGAGTGTTTACATGTTTAATTTGAGAATACAACCCAGGTAGTTATGAAATGCTGGAGGAAAATGTCAATGCAGGATTGGAGATTAATGTACAGAGGAAGTGTTCAGAGGTTTCTATAAACTCCACAAGTGAATGTTAGGGGAAGTTCATGCTATGTTTTTTTTGCTCCAGGATATGCACACTTGCTTTACCCAGAATACAGACAAAAAGATGGCAGGAACATATCCAGAAAACATCCAGAACACAAACAGAAAAGCATCAGTGGGGCCTCTCTGAATGTTCATTTTTAATTAATTCCTCTCATACTCTGAATTATGCAGAATCCAGACACTCTTCATAGTTCAAGCTGAGTTTTGCACTTAAAATGTTCCTAACCTTGGAACACAGAGTATCTTCCTCCCAGGTATTACAGGATTACTTTGAGTTCCTACTGATTGTTCTTAAATTTTATACAACCAGTGACTAGTTTATGTAACTAATATTAAATATTCCAAAGGAAACACTTTTGAATTGGCATCTAATGCCAATCTAATTTTGTACCAAAGCACTCTAATGCTACCTATAGTTAGAACTCCTTGGCATCTTGCATGTAATGTTATAAAACAAGTTGCAATAATGATGAAAGAAAGAGATTATTTTTAAAGCTTCCTCCCTTTTTTTTTCTTTTTATTATATAAAAACCCAAAACTATAGATACTTGTGGGTTTTTTTCCTTCCTTCTTCCCATTTTTTTGGGAGGGTGGGTTAGTGAGAAAGAAAGGGATTCAGATTTTTGCCAAGGACTCAAGAACTCTGTTTGGAGGTTTGTTTTCATTGTAGATGACGAGAACTTCCCTGCATAATAACACACATGAGCCAGGTGTCTGCTCTAACAGAAATCAGGTTAGCTTCTGAACTGGTTGGAAAACAGTCCCTTCATCAAGAAGCAGAAAACTGTGTTGTCCAGACTAGACTTTCTCCAAGGCACTGTGCCACATCATGTGTGTTAGCGTGAGCTGGGGCACCTCTGCAAGGTAAGACACTTGTTTCCTGCACTGAAGTCCTTACTCCAACTCATTCCTGCATCCAAAAAGCCCAAGATAGTCCACTACCAGCTCTGATCACAGGCTAACTTTGTTCTCTGACAAAACCTTGATATTTTCACACAAGTTAATACCTTGGCACAACAGCTCTCCCTGCACACAAACCAACCATTTACAAGAGGAAGCTGTCTAGCTGTAGAATATAAATGGTTGGTTCAAGTCACCAGTGATAGTTATCTAATGCATGCAGACATATATACAAAGCTATATTCATATATACACAGATATGTATATATGGATATATATAATGCATACATATACATGTATAAACCTACACAAATATAATTACATGTGCATGTCTTCTTTTAATAATTTATTTATGCTCCTGTTTACAGATTCATAGAATATTCTGAGTTGGAAGGGACCCACAAGGATCTTAAGCAAATGGCCCATTACTAGCACCATGCTCTGACCAACTGAACTGATCTCAAGGTTACAGGTGCAGAACCACAGACATTTATATTTAAATGTCACAAACACTGTATCTACCTTTAACAATGTTTCATGCCCTGAAATCCTATCTTTCCATCTACATTTGAATCATTATTCTCTTTTAATTAAAAATCCACATTAACCATTGGCATGGTTATCCAGCATGGCATCCAGATAGCTGGAACAGCTGCTGATAGAAGACAAGTTTTGGATTACAGTGTACTATTGTCTTGGATGTTGGAAAAACTAAAATAGACCCTATAAACCTCAAGAAAGTTAATGAACTAGATCATATGTGTCTTGGAAGTTGCTTAGAGGAACCAGCACCATCTACCTCTCTCTAATATCAGCAAAAGTGCTCAGCTTTGTACCAGCCTGAGCAGTCTGCAAAGACAAACCTTAATTCCTTCTTTCCCATGCCACACTGACTCCCCATCAATCACAGAGAATGTCCCCAAGGCCACTTGCCATCCTCTTGTACAATTCCCATGGCACTCAGCAGCTTCTGTTGAACCTCACACCAGCATCTGGCCCAACACCCAAACCCATCCGTCACCCCGCCCCTGCTCCCGAGCCACAGGGAGGGCTGGGCTGACCACACTTTAGCTGCAGCTTGGTTCAGCAGCCACACGTAGGATGCAGGCACATGAGGGTTTGGAAATCTCTGCTGTAACCTGTGCAGTGTCAGCCTGCAGCAAAGGCTGACAGCTCACTGGCTGGGTGTGCCAGAGAGCTGCGGCATGAGGGGCAGAAGCACATCCAGGTGAGGATGTTTGCACCTGGCTTATAACATCTACTTTAGTTAAAATACTTCTTTGACACTTCTTTTAATAAAGAAGTTATTTTGTTTTACACAAAGTACTACTGGTATTTCTGCCCTTTATATGGTAATTTAACCATACAGAACAAGTCAGAGCAAAGACATCTCATCATGGGAGCAAGCAGGCTTGTCTGAAAGCAGCAGGTGAAAGTACGCAAAAGAGCTGTGCTTGTCCTCAGAATCCCAGAATGCCTTCTCAGTATTGTCTCTATTCCTTGGAGACAATTTATCTCTTTGCCCTATTATTTGAAGAATCTCAGGATACTTAAGTATCTATCTGCAGTTAGGTATCTAAATGTGTTAATATCCAGACACTCTTTTTTTTTTTTTTTTCCTACTTAAACCCAAGAAGCAGAAGAGGAAATGCTATTTAGTAAACGTATTTCATCCCTCTAATCACAGTATGAATGGAGATGACAGATGACTTCTAATTAGAGAGGGCACAGTCTCTGGGGCATTTGATTCCAGGTTACATGAGACCTCACTGGAACAAAGAGTTACAGACCCCAGACAATGCAGCCCAGTGAGGAGAAGGGATAAACTGTTCAGGGAAATAACCAGTATAACAACAGGCACTAGTGTAGAACAAGTATATACACTTACTCTGAAGACAAAATAGATTATGAACAAGAAAAAACTATAGGTCACAGACAGTATAAAGGAAGTTGCTTTACACCCCAGTGTTACAATCCTAAGAAAAAGCAGCAGCAATTAATGACGAAAAAGAGTATCTGTAACCTGATTTGAGCAGATCCAGGAAGGCAGAACTCACCTGCAGCTAAGCAACAACCAGATTTGCATCTGTACTTTGGGATCAACAACTCATTTTTTTTCCAGCTAGACCACTGTGCCAGCTCCCACGTGATCCCAACAACTCTGACACACAGTATTAGTGATCTAAATTATAACATGCAATGAAAGTATTATAAAATAAAAGGGCAAATGAGAATAAATCAATGAAAAAAATATTACCACACACAACAGCTAACACAAAGTACTATCCTGTGTTGCTGTAGCTTTGCATGCTGTTCAGCACCATGATGCTCTCATAATTGAGAGAAAATAGAAAGAGTCTTCATGATGGAACAAGCTGACATAATATAAGGATGCACATCAAGGAGATGGGCACTTCTGGCCTGTCAAAAATGCTACTGCAGTTTCAGTAGACATACCTCAACTAGCTTTGCAGCTGCCTGCTAGCAGCATGGGGTCATTCTGAGGCTGTGAAACCTGTCTGAGAGTGAATAAATACTCAAATAACTAGTCTCGGCACACTGCACTGGATAATTACATCTGACAATCTTTTTCATGCCTTCAGCCTCGCAGAGCTATGTAGGCATTATCCCAGCCTGCTATATATTTCAAAGCTGTGGTCCCCAAACCATGCATGGAGGCAGTGCATGGTTAAGACATTGCCTTATTACTCACAGTCACAAGCCATCACCACTACTACAGCACACATCAAAAAAGCAAAATGTGACAGCTTATATCACTGCCTAAGACCCAGCAAAGTGACAACTAGCATCAAAATTTCAGTCCTTCACCATTTTAACATAAAAATTATTTAAATGGCATTTTAAACTAGAACTATGTATATTTCAAATTTTTACAAACTCTTAAAATGATGCTAGCAGTGGAGCATTAAATGGAGTGCAAACAAAGCAGAGATGAGGGGTCTTGAGATTTCCTATTATGAACACAACTACTGACTTCTCAAAGGCCATGATCGGATTTTGACAGTCATTTAAGAAGTTTTAGGACCAAAGGATGTTGAGAACAATCCTTAACAGAGAGCAAAGTACTGTCCCTTAGGCCTAGGTGAGAAATAGAACCTGAATTATTAACTGGCACTTCCAGTACCCAATGTACTAGAAATAACTGAAAAAAAAAATCATTTTCTAAAATGCTGAAAATATTCTATAGATCTCTGTTGAAAACTGTTTCTGAATAAGGAGCTCTAAAGCTATGAGATGAAAAAAAGCAAAATATAAAAATCTGAAAACACTGAAGAGAAGAAAGAAGCTACTTTTGCAGAAAAGAAGAAAGGTTTAGAGACCACCTGATTAATTATATTTCAGTCAAAAACTAAGTTCAAAACATATGAAGTGCTTGAGGCAGAACAAATCAATGGTATATTTGAATTGATTGGACCATCACTGGAGAAGACAAAAAAATTCCTGAAGTCCCCTTTCTTATGTACAAACTTTAGCTCAATTAGTACTGGATTTAAGAGTTCTCGTAAATATTTGTACTTTAGTTTTCCTTTGATCTCATCCCTCTCATTTGGTATAATGTTTTAAGGAATATTTAATTGAATACTTGCAAGGAATGGACCGAAAAAAAAGCATTTTTTACTGCATTTTATTTTGAATCCTCATCCTTCAAAACTGCAAAGGTATTTGGTCTGTAGAAATAACAATTTTTTAAACTATTAGCACTTAACACAATTAATGTCATTTTTTTTGGCTTGTGAATGCTTAATATTAATGTTTTTGTGGAAATAGGAAATTCAGTAAAATATCAGTATAAGCCTTTAGATATGGATACTATTAGTATGCCCTAACTGGCCACAACACAGGTCCTCTCTCTTTATCCTAGATTTAGTCACATGCTATGGTCTGTGAGGAGAATACTGAGATAATCCTCAATGCCTTGAAATGCTTTTTTTTCTTCCTATATAAAAGCAACTCAAAACAACCATAACAAAAAAATCTCAGCCTTTTTGCATTTTTATTGCTAAACTTTTCTAAGCAAGAACATTTCCACTTAGCTTCCAGCTTAACAGCTTCATTTCAGATCTGTTTCCCTCAGGAGTAGATGCTGGCCTGCAGGTAGCCTCATCAGCTGCCTCTTAATTTTCTGTCCCTGGACGACTCCGAACATGCGCCCGTGGCCCCACCTTCCTTACAGTAAGTCACATGCCAAAGTGAGTCAGCAAAATATGCTTAACCATTTTCCAGAGAAACAATGCTTGTATTTAATGAATAAATAAAATTGGCCAGAATGTGTGTTTCCTTAAAAGCTGTTTAGCCTTTATTTTCCCTGTTTGGATAGGTATCAGAGATACATATTATGTTCTAGCTTCATGTCACACAAACACTTAGACTCTATAAAAATCCAAATTTAAAAATCTTAAAATTGTCCTAACAATCTGGCATTGTATGCTCTATCACTATATTTTTATCTTCAGTAAGGTGTTTTCCCTAGTTGTAACAAAGGAAAATGGATGTCATTAAACTGTTTTCATTAACTGCGTGACACAGTTCAATAGTTTTTTATCTACCCTTAATTCACTATCATCTTTCCTCCACCACTGCATTATTCATGTCACCCTCTTCCAATTCCTGTGACAAATATAATTGTAATGATTTTATTTAGGATCAACACTTCCACTCACAATATGAAAAGGCAAAAAGTTAAAGCAGCTCTGTCACTTGGCTCTGCCTGGAAGTCGGTCAGGGCAAAGGCACAGCAGCTGTGGGGAGCTGGCAGCAAAACCTGCTGCCTGCAGGAAACAGGTCTGGGGGCTGACAGCAGCCAGGCAGCACCACCAGCAGCTACTGCTTCATTAATTTTACTGTGTTTCAGGGAGGTGAAAGACTGAATCATCAATAAAGACAGAAAAACACTGTCATATTTTAGATCTACTGGTTTAATTTAAGCCCATTTTAAAACCTTTTTTTCAAACAAAACCACCAATTATACCTAATATTTTATTTAATAGTATTAATTTAAATACTACTCTAGATTAAATATTGCACTGTTACAGCCTCTACATGAAATGATTTCCATACAGTACATCCTGGAATGACTTTTGACTAGAGAAACAAAAATGCTAATGTAATTCCAGCTTTAACCCATTTTAAAGAACAAATTATTTAAATAACTATTTTTTGTGTTTTCTATGACTGGAATAACCCATTGTTATAGCAGGTTGATTTTGGCAGTGCCTTTACTACTTTGGCTGTTCACAAGTTGTCTTACAGTTTCAGACAGTGTCAGACCTGGAGACTATATCTTATGCCAGCTGGAGTGGGAACATTGGTTTTATGTATAGAAATACAGTTTCTAAAAGTCAGAGTCTGCTAGCAGTTTCTCTACAAACTACAATGGCAGCTGTGCTAGAGGTCATGAATATTACATAAGGGCTGTCCATGCATTCAAGCCAGCATCAGTAAGCCAAATTCCCATAGCAACCCTCACATAGATTTACTCATTGCTAAGAGATGCATCAGTTCAGCAGTAAGCACTGCACTGCTACCCTGATTAGTCTGCATGATACTATTACTTCAACTCTTCTTTTAAAGATTGTGCCTTTACTGATAAAATTCAAAACATCACCTGAATTTCAGGGCAGCCTTTATCATTTTTCCTAGGAGCAAAGAAATCTCAAACTAGAAAAAACCACCCCTGATAAAACCGAAACTCCTGATTATAATCAGCAATCTCTGAGATACAAAGCTGAAGGGAACAAGCGAGCTGCTTCTGTTGAGTTTCTGCTACACTGATCCCAGGACAGCAAGATCCAACTTCAAAGAGATGTTCAGCATCTCCTAGACTTGGCACATTCCAGCAGCTCATTAAAAAGCAGCTGTAGGAGGTCTTATGAAATATCAGTCAACAATTAGATTTCCAAAACAACATTTTTGGCTTCCCTACTTAGGTTTTCTGGCTCGATGAAGATGCACAAGTCTGCTTGTGCATTATAGTACTGTATTATTTACAGAGCTGGTCCTCGACACACGATCAGCTACAGAGCTCCACGATCAGGACTTATGGATTTCTGAAGAACTCTTGTAAAACAGGTGGCATAAATGGGTAGAGGTAAAACTGGAAGTGGAAAATTAAACGGAATGGGAGATGGAAGGGAGATAGAGAATTAAAAAGCAAGGCAAAATGGAGGAGGGGAGTCAGAGAGAAAGTGAGGGAAAAATGCAAATCAGGTAGATCTGAGGGGGGATCTCAATAGTGTATTTAAATACAAGATATTAGAACAAAAACCAGATTTTGGAAAACAATAATACATTGAAATCTGGCAGGTAGCATACAAAACAAATAAAAACTGTAATGAAGTGACAAATGAATGGTAATAAATAAGATGAGCACAATTTTTGCAGATGCAATAGTATTCAATGATACAGCGTGGATGAAAGAAAGACAAACCCATCACTTTCACTGCTAAAACCTTCACAGTCCTAAGTCCATCTCATGGAAAATACATAAACACACAGCAAGAGCGTAAAGTTCATTTAGTGTTTTCTTACTAAATTGTCACTATTTGCTGGGAGTATGCAGAGAGGAGAAATTTTAAGACCTACAGTAAATGACTCATGGGGTCATTTAACACACAAACTATAAAGTCAGTGAAGTCTTTAGGAAAAAAAAACACCCTTGTAACACATTCTTCCTATTTACATATGACTTGTAGGGACTGATCCTCCCTTTATTGAAGGGAGATGAATAGGATGTCTGAGGGCCAATTTTTCGCATTGTAGAAGCTTTAAGTGCCACCACAATTCATGGGCAAACTTTCACAAACATTCTCAGTAAAACTCATATCTTTGGCCCTATACACTGCAACAAATGTTCTGAAATACACAAGTCAATCAAGTGCCTTTTATGGAAAACTGATTCTGAGTGATTTTTCATGGAGAATATCTTTTCAACTGCTGTCTGGAGTGTTTATAAGCGATCTAATCTATATGTTAACACATTAAAAACATTTTATCAGTAATGGATGAGATGACAGTCAAAGAATCATGGAATGGTTTGGGTCAGAATGGACATTAAAGATCATCTAGTTTCAACCCCTGCTTTAAAGTCACATTTTATGAGTTTGTAACGTGAAACAACACTTTACCTTTGCTTTTTCCAGCTGTGCCTGGGCCTGTCGCTCTGCCTCTCTCCGCACTGCTTCCCTATCTTCTTCCAGAGATACATCTGAATCAGATGGACGGCTGGTGTAGGAGTCCGCCGAACCCTGCACATGAAAAGGAAAAATAATGTCACAAGTTCCTTTGATGTTTAAAAAACAACAACAACAAAAAAGTAGAAGTGGTTATACACCTTGCCTTTTGTCTTACTTCTGTACTCCTGAAAAGAGACTGACTGTCCAAAAGAGAAATTCACTTAGAAAAAATTATGTCTAGGTAAAATATTTTCTTCTGGAAACTTTCAAAAACTGCAGGTATCTTCCCCAGTGTTTTATTTCCTGCGCTATTCCTGCACTCTTATTTGTGTGCTTGTAAGCAAGCAGAGCCAGTTGCTCTGTAGACTTACAGCACTGGTGCAGTGCAGGGCTGAAGGACACACAGCAGCTTCAAGGATGGCTTCATAAAAATTAGAACTCTAAACAGTGACAGAAATAGCAAGCAAAGAGACTTTCTATAATCAAAATGCAAATTCAGTATCAATATCAGTACATAATATCACTGTTAAGAGATTTAACCTCTGTTATGCGTTTTTATTTTAGGGCAGCCTCTTTACCTGACACACTTTCCCCATCAGAACTGCAAATGGCTCATATCCATCTCTGCCCCTCAGCAAAACATGCAAATGACCACAAATCAACTTCCAACTAATAAAATCCGTCTGGACTCAACACATGTCCCTGTATCACCACAATGGAAGCAGCCACAATGCCAGAACAGCTCTATAAATAATGACAGCTCTGCTTTCTCTCTGCATCTCCCTGCATACAAAATAGAGTTCTGGTAATTCAATCAGAATGAAAACAACTGTCCTCTCCTCACCGCCTTTTTCTCTCCCTCTTTGCAATACATACGATATAAGGTGATATGGAAAACGCAGGGCTTACACAGATATCAGAATTCTTCAGTCGTCCTCCTTTGGCTCTTTTCAGAAGCCTGATCCAGGTGGCCTTCATTAGCCAGACAGCTCAGTTACTGTCCGCAGCTGCAGCGCCCGGCACTGATCTCATAAAACATGTGCACACTGAGCACTGCAGAATCACAGCTCCTTTCCTATCCATGCTCTGCTGTGAGAGCCTTCCTTCTCTTCCCTCTGCCTTTCAAGCTTCCAGCCTCACTGTTTCCAAGTATTCTACTGCAATTAAATTCTCAAATTTTCTCATGCCAGTAAAAAAAAAAAAAAAAAAAGAATAAAAAATATTCAAAAAACCTCCCAAAATCCACACCACCTCCAAAAATCTCGACTTCAATGATAAAATATAAAAGAAAACCAGCTTCAGGTAAATATTGTAAGAGATGCTTCAGTAGATCATAAACTGAGATCGATCACAGAAAAATACCCAGGGCTTTTTCCTTTCTGTTTTGGGGGGGCGGATTTGGCTGTTAAAAATAGTGCTTCTAAAAGAACCTTTTAAAATCCTGTGCAAAATGTATTCAGTGACATTTGCAAGTGCAAAGTTCATTTCATCTCTTCCTAGATTGGCTGGGGGTGGGGTAACAGGCTGTTCATACCACTGGGCATGCTCCATATGTGCAGCCTTTTACGCAGATGCTCACATCACACTGGGCTGTTAGCCTATGCCAAATTGCCATTTTACATCTCAAGGGTAAACAGCTGGAAAACGCGAGGTCCCTGTGAAACTGGAAGAGCTGGTACAGCGTCTCGTTCCCGTCATGTATGTCTGCTGCCAGCCACGTTTCCCTTCGTGCTTGGTTCTGTCACAGAGTGCTGCCCTCCGCTGCAAAGCAGTGAGCTCCACTCACAGCTCCCTTACAGAAACCAAAAATATGCCTGTTGAGTGGGAATTTAACCCCCTGGTTACTGCCTATATTTTTTCTGACATTAGCAGAGGAAAGAAGCAAAGAATAACTGCAACATACCACGTAACACATAAATATTTGATCCTAATAAGAAAAAAAGCCAAAAAACCCATTAAATTTCCCTACTTTGTTTTTAAAAATCACCCTCTACCCTGTAATAAACTGACACAGGAATAACATGCTAAGGCAGGTTTTCCTAAGGCATTTATGATTTACTGACCAACATGCAACATTCTAGGTGAAAAAGATCACTGCAGCTGACTGCAGCACCCGCCTTCAATACAAATTCAGAGTTACAAGAAAAACAGTGAAGACAGATTACAGCTGAGAACAGTGGTCATGCACGTGCTGCAGTATGTCAGCATATCCCAGGAATGATCAAACCCTGCCATGGTTTGTGTCTGTACAACAATGAAATTGCCCATCACAAGTGATGCAGCAGCCTACATTTCACCATCATTAGAGCAAACACCAGTTGTCATGAAACCTACAATTTAAAATAAAGCTAATTTTTAACTTTAAAAATATTTTAATTTTTTCTTTCCTGAAGCCAGTAATAGTTGCAGCATAGAATTTAATAACCTGTCTTTGAACTGACAAAGAAAATTATTCTCCAAGTGACATTTTGCTTTTCAGGAGTTCAGATACATCTGCTATGTTACAGTGATTGTTCAAAACTAAAATGCCTCCTGAGCTAAACCAAAAGGAGCAGAAAACAAAATAAAATACACTCAAACTTTATTGAATTTTTTAAGATGTCTTTCCATTAAGAAAATATACAGAGGCTCTGTAACCGCCTCAAAGCTTGTCACATTTTGCTGTCTTTTTAAAATATTCCTTTGCCACAACTTCTGACACAGCTGCCAATGGCAGTTGTGGGAAAAGATGAGCATCAACAAGTAGCCAGAAGTTTAGTGCAGAGTTTAAATCCTCTTATGGTGGACACACCGGTGGCCTGTGGACAAAACCACTGGTGTTATCACAGCACTAATGAAAGCTGAGACTGTGATGAGCTCCCCCATAGAGTCCCAGTCCCCAGGACACTCTGCAGTCCCTCAACACTCAATCCTCCTTGGAAAGGGCACATCCAAACCCTTCCCCACCAGCACTGCAGTTCCTTGGTGCCACTCTGCTGCCAAGAGGAATGGTGTCATAAACCAATCCTGAAGCAACACTACCTTTTGAGTAAGAGGAAAACAAACAAAGCAGCCATTAAGCCTGACAGGCAATTGCACAACAGACAGCGTGGGTGTTTGCTTTCCCATGGTGAGCACATCATATTTGACACTGACCATAGCATTACTTTTGCTATCCTTCATGCTGCTGTCCACAAGCGATGCTGCCAAACTGGTGCTCATCCTATTAAAAAATTCATTAAGCACAATAACATAATTCTTATCTCTCTTAAGGGGGCAAAATGCCTTTTGGGTCAGGCTAGAATTGCTAAAATTGGAATTTCATCTTCCAGGCCACAGAGATAATTTACAGTGCTTGTCATGTCTCGTGTTGGCCACAGTTCCAAAACAACTCCAAAAAACCATAATGATTCCATTGATTTTAATTATATTGACAAACTGGATGATTCAAACTCAATATTACATTTATTTTCCTCATGGTACAGACCATGGTCATGTAAATTTTCTGTGGAAAGGGGAAGCTTCTTTGGTTTTTGAATAGGGAAAACTCTCAAAGCAGGTTAATCCAGGAAAAGAGAGCATACAATTGCATTTAATTAATTGCGTAAAGTTCTGAATATTTTTATATGAGCTAAGAATGCATTCAATCATATTAAGATGATTGAATCTTAATCAATGTAATTAATTAATGTTAATTTGATTTGTTCAAAACAAAAAAAAAATCAAAACTAGATAAAACTATGATGAAACTGTAATAGAAATGCCTTGACTATTCAAGAAAAATAATGACAAGTGGATGTGCATTGTCCATTCACGACAACCAAGGAAACTACATTTCATCCCTGGGTTACTGAAGTTTTTGGGGTTGCTCTGGAGAACAGTAAAAATCTTTTCTCAAGAGCTTCTGAAATTCAGCCCTTGTGAAATTCTTCAGGTCTCCATCTCCTTCCACTGCAATATGGAAGACCTGCAGTAATATATGTATATAATACATGTTACTGTAGTCCCTAATCCCTCATCTTTCATGGGAAACTGTCTAATAAAAGTGAGATAATTCATGTTAATAATTACTCTGTCTATTCATTCTTCTCTTTCTTTTCTTCCTTACTTGTCAGGTTTACAAGCCCAGTTTGTTTGAAAAATAATTTCCTGTTTTAATAACGTGCTTGACAAATATTTACCAACTATCATACCACTTATTATATTAGATTAGCTTCTATGAGCTATTCTCATGATGCAAACTCATCCTGTCCACACAGCTAGTGGTCATATGTGATCATATTTGAGCTCTTTTTCCTTCAAGACCGTAAATGTCTTATGTTTTTAGTCTTGTAGAAATGTTTCATCTTCAAGATGGTGGGTCCATCAAGTAAAATAGGGTTTTTTATGATTTCCCTTTACTTGCAGGTAGAAACTCTTTACTTAAATTAGGTGATGCCTCTAGATCTCTTGTTTTTCTTGTTAGTTTTCTATATGCATGCTTAACTTCCATCAGTACAGTTGGAGCTTAAGTACAGATTTTGACTGCAGTGTTACATTAACAGCATAAAATCTGGTGATGTGTTTGTTCTGGTATAGTAACAAATTCTCACTGGGTTAATACAGCCATCACTGCTCTTGCCAGTTCAGTCATGGCCTTTATATTGTGCTTTTTCCTTAAAAAATAAAAGCAATCCTCTGAGTACCATGACTAACTTTTACAGGGTAATCCACTTAGATATCATTAGAACAGATAATTTTCCAAATTGCACAAAATTCTCAAGTAATTCTCTTCTTAGAAAGATCAAATTAGTTCCTTCAAGAAAGACTTTTTACATTATTATTTATTAAGTGAAAGCATGAAGCAGTAAGCAAACATGCAATAAGATTTTACTAGGAATAAGGAAATACATGTGACTGCACAAATATATAAACCCCTTTATTTATAATAGTGGGGTCTTCTTTGAGATATATTTTTTCATCTTTTAATTCATTTGATGCTGATGAGAATTTTAAATCTAAAAGGAGAAATACTTTTATGTCTTTATTTGATTTATACTTTTAATATGGAAAGCTCAGGTCTCACTGTACCAATAAGAGGAACAATTCATTTTGATTTTCAGAATTTATACAGAGATATTGTTAACTGCTTATCTTCTTATCCTGTTGCAGTAGTAAGAAAGATATCACATGTCCTGCTAGGACATGATTTGAGATGGTATATTATGTCCTTGTGATGTGCAACTCTTTCTTGATTGCTCTGAATTACAGTAAAGAAAATGACTTATTTCCATTAAATATTTATTTCACTTAAAATCTTTTAAAATTCATTCAGAACAAAGGCAAAATGCAAAATGTCAAAGTTTAGCATGAAGTGAAACTGCTGACATTGCCATATCACAATCTACCAACAAGGAATACAGATTGTTGTTTCATCCTAAACCTATCAACCTGAAAAGTATGAGCCACAGTTGGAAACCAGAAGCACTCCCACAAATGCACCATGGGCATAGGGGACCTCAGTTTTGGCAAAGGGACAACAGGTGGTGAACAAGAAAATTTGTTGTCTATGAAGTTTTGTCCAGATGTCCAAACAATGTCATTACTTTGAATTATATTTAAGAAATCACAAAATGCTGCTCTGAGAATGTTATGTAGTGTTATATGAATGCCAATTATTTGAGGGTAGAATTTATGGAATGACCAAATTTAACCCAATTAATTGTTTGCAATGTATATTTGAAGTGTCTGACAAACTGAAGAAATACCTTTTAGCAAAGAGAAGAGGAGAGTCCATGTTTTCATTAAGGGAATAGCAAGCATGAATTGTTAATTCCTTGTGTAAGTGCCACAGATGCTTCACAACCTGGCAAAGTCTAGTCCTGATTTCCTTCCTCCCTGGTCCTTAGCATGGACCCTGCAGTGCAGTGTCACAACATTTACATGTAAATAGGCAATTACTATACAAGGAGGGCTACCACCTTCTACAGTAGGCATTGAAATACTCTGCTATGTTTGCATTTAAAAAACAAACGAAATGTGGATTAGAATTTTTCTGTTCTTTGGAGCTGATGTCACATTGCTATGGCATCTACAGCCATGAGGGATGTTCAAGTAGCAGGACTGAAATTTTAGAACAGCTGGGAGCTTTAGGGTGGCAATGTGATTAAAAAGGAGATTGTATAAGAAATCAGTCTTCTCTTTACCCTTAACATGACTTTGGCAAGCTTGATCACAGCACGCAGCTCACCATTAACAGGTTTGAAAGGCACTAACCCAATCAACAGCTGGATGAAAGCAGAGTTTTTTAAAATAGTCCTTAGGTTTGCAGAAGACTAGATTTTGGCATTCAGGAACCAGGTAAACAGCTGTACCAGCTGTACCAGGCACTTTATGAGGAAAAGCCAAAACAACAAGCACCAAAATAACCCCCCACACCAAGCAAACCCACACATTTGCACTCACATTTCATGATATTAGCCTAAATGTTTGTTTCTATGTCGTTCCACTAGGAAAAACTGGAATGGGTAGGTATTTTTTGAGGAATGAAGGTCTTTTCATGGCTACTCTTCAGAAAATCTTTGAAAATATGCAAAAAGGCAGCTGTAGAGCTCAGTCTAGTTAGCAAACAAATAGAGCCCTCATAGTCAGAGCTATACTTTCCCCAAATCTGTGGGATGCTCTGGTGTGTTAGTTTAACCATTTTTTTTTTTCAAAAAACATCTAAGATGGAAAACTCCTGAAGACCATATTGTGCTAGGCACTGTACAGTCATAAAGTGAATGAAAAACACTGCTTAAACAACTGTTCAATCTAAAGGCTGAGAGAATATAAGCAGTGAAAAAAACAACAAAGGAGTAAGAAAGGGATCAAGGTAGCAATTCAATAGAAAATAAAGCATTTTTAAATATTCGATACCAGCATTATGACTCATCCCTTGCATAACCACAGTGGGTTGTTCTTTAAGTAAGTTTCCTATATGTATTATGGCAGAGATTAGTTCTGTGAAAGCCTCTGAAGGAGGATAATCTGGTAGCTCTGTATATTCTGACAGAGAGATTCTCACATTTATGAAAGGGCTTTTGAGGAAGAGGGCAATGACAGAAATAGAAGGAGGTCTCCAAATCTATTTTTAAAAAGCTTTATCGACAATATAATGACATAGAGAACTTTAAAAAACAAAACAAAAAATCCCCCAAACTAAAGGAAAAGAAATTGGATTTGATGTTTTGAGACAGTTAATTGGATCTAGAGGATGGCATTAAACTATTAATGATTTTGAGCTAGAGGGAAAAGTCAGAGGAATGACAGAACTAAGATGCTGTCAGTGGAATAACTTGGAGACAGGTGTCAAAGAAAGAAAAATACACCAAGGAAATGACTGCAAGCAGCATGAACCTAAATCATCTCACTTTTTTCTCAGACTGTCAGCACACACATGGATATTAACACAGCTTGGTTGACTCACAGTAACTTTTGAAAACTCTGGTAACTTGATTATATGTTTAAGACCTTAGGTAAAGGTAAATCAGACTTAGTAACAACGAGCTGAGCTGTTGTGCTGTTTACTGGGACAGAATGGTGTAAAAAATTAAAGGTTTTCACAAAAAATGGAAACATAATTTTTGACTGTATTTACTAATAAGCAACAGGTATCACAAAGGAAGTTTAAATTGCAGAATGACAACTCAGAAGAGAATAATTTAGAATATAAAATGCTATGTGTTGATATAAGAACACAGACAGAAAGACAAAGATTAGGTCAGCCACAAAATTAAAAGGGGACAGTTAAAAAGAGGATAAAAGGAAAACACATCTGGGATGTCAACAAGAAAACAGAAAGCTAGAAAAAGAAAGAATTTACAGGAACGCATGGCAACCATCATCCCAATTTGTCTCTGCTCAGTTAAAGGTGCCAATTTAGATTCTGTGTTCCAGATCGTCAGTATATTTTTATCTGGGATTTTGGTTCAAGTCATTAAGATTTTCTGCATACTTAAAAATAGCTTCCTTGAAAACTCAACATGAAATTCTGTTAGCAATGGAGAATTCTGAAGGAAAAAAAATCTTTTACTTTAAATTTATCTTTCATCTGCATACATACAAGCCCTACCTGGCTTTCAAATGTAACATTTTTAATCTACTCCAGATAAAAAATGGAAGGTTTGGGGGCTGGCTCGCTTGCTGGTTTGTTTTTCACCTTGTTAAAAATGTTGATGTTAAGCATATACAATGAACTCTTCCATATTTTGTTACTTCACAGAATCATAAAATATCCTGGGTTGAAAGGGACCCACAAGGATAAGGATCATCAAGTCCAACTCCTGGTCCTGCAAAGGTTCATCCCCATGAATCACACCATATGTTTGTGAGTATTTTCCAAATGCTTCTTGAACTCTGTCAGGCTTGTATGACCACTTCCCTGGGGAGCTCGTTCCAGTGCCCAACCACGCTCTGGGGGAAGAATCTTTTTCTAATATCCAACCTAAACCTCCCTTGACACAGCTTCAGGCCATTGCCTTGGGTCCTGTCACTGGTCACCACAGAGAAGAGATCAGTATCTGCCCCTCCCCTTCCCCTCATGAAGAAGTTGTAACTGCAATGAGGTCTCCCCTCAGTCTCCTCCAGGCTGAACAGACCAAGTGACCTCAGCCACTCCTCATCTGGCTTCCCCTCAAGGCCCTGCACCATCCTTGTTGCCCTTCTTAGAAGTTCTCTAACAGCTTAATATCTTCTTTTATATTGTGGCACCTAAAACTGCCCTCAGCACTCAAGGTGAGACGGTCCCAGCTTAGAGCAGAGCGGGACAATCCCCTCCCTTGCCCAGCTGGTGATGCTGAGCCTGGTGCCCCTCAGGACAGGGTTGGCCCTTCTGGCTGCCAGGGTGCTCCTGACTCAACCTGCCATTGACAGGTGCCTTTCCACAGCAGTGCTCCCAGCGTCTCATTCCCCAGTCTGTTCATACATCCAGGGTTGCCCCATCCCAGGTGCGGAATCCGGCACTTGCTCTTCTTAAACTATATATGATGGGTGATTGCTCAGCCTTCTGATTTATTAGCCTCTCTCTGCAGGGCATCTCTGCCTTCAAGGGAGCCAACAGCTCATCCCAATTTAGTGTCATCACCAAACTTATTCAGTGTATCTTTATGTCCAAGTAATTGATGAAGATGTTGAAGAGTACAGGGCCAAAAATGGAGCCCTGCGGAACCCCACTAGTGACAGGTCACCAGTCTAAAGTCGCCCCATTCACTATAACCTTTTATGTCCAGCCCCTGAGCCAGTTGCTCACCGATCACATGATGTGTTTATCCAGCTGTGAGCTGGACTTGTGCAGAAGGATCCTGTGAGAGACAGTATCAAAAGCTTTACTGAAATCCAAAAAGATTATATCAACTGGCTACCCTTGATCAACCAGGAGGATTATATTGTCATAAAAGGAAATTAAGTCTGTCACACAGGACTTTCCCCTCATGAAGGGGTGCTTGCCGTGACCAATGACTGCATTGTCTTTTAGGTGCTTTGCGGTAACTCCCAGAACAATCTTCACCATAATTTTACCAGTTGCTGAAGTGAGACTGACAGACCTGTAATTTTCAGGGTCATCCCTCTTGCCCTTCTCGAAAACTGGGACATTTTCCAGCTTCCAGTCAACTGAGACTTCTCTGGATCACCAAGACTGTTCAAAAATCATTGAGAGAAATCTTGCAGTGACATCAGCCTGCTTTTTGACTACTCTTGCATGAATCTCATCAAACCCCACAGACAGATAGGCAGCAAATACTGCACAAGTTTGGGGCTGACTGTGAGTTGATCATTCTCACAGTCATGGTCCACTCATGCTCAGGGCTCTTGGACCCCCAAAGCCCATCATCAATGTTGAAGCAAAGAAAGCACTAAACATCTCTGCTTTTCATATGTCCCTGTTTGTGAGGTGACCATCCTCTTTAAGTAATAGGTCAATGTTATTCCTAGATTGCCTTTTGCTATTAATGTATTTTATAAACACTTGTTATTGTCCTCCACAGTACTTCAACCCTAGCTAGCTAGCTTCAACCCTAATATAGCTTTGGCTGCATGAGTTTTCTCCCTATAGTGGTGAGCACTGTCTCTGCAGTCACCCCATGTCACCTGACCTTTCTTCCACTGGCTTTTTTTGCCTTAGCTCAAGAAGAAGATCCTGCTCAGCCAAGCTGGCCTTCTACCTTTCCTGCTGGACCTCTGATATTTTGAAATTGCCTGCTTCTGTGCCCTTAGAAGGTGGTGCCTAAAAAGCAATCAGCATTGATGGATCCCAACATTTTCAAAAGTGTTTTCCCAGGGGATCTTACTCACCAGTTCCCTGAGCAGCCTGCAGTCTGCTCTCCTCATATCCAGCTTTACTGGCAGTTTTTCCTCCTGTCATCAGAGATTTTAAACTTGACTGCTTCATGGTCTCTGTCACCAAAATGGACACCAATCACCACTTCATGAGACCTTCTCTGTTAACAAGCAACAAATCAAGAAGAGCGTCTTTCCTAGCCAGCTGCCTTAGTACGTGTACCATGAAGTTATCATCCAGATGTTTTAGGAATCTTCTGGACCTGTTTTTGCTAGCTTTCTGGTGATCCTAGTTAACATTTGGCAAGCTGAAGTACCCCAAAAGAGCAAGGATGGATGATTTGGAACTACCCCTTAATTCCTTAAAGTATAATTAATCAGTGTAGTTGTCCTCGCTGAGTGGCCTATAGAAGACTCCCGTGATGATATCAGCTTTATTTGTTTGTCCCTTAATCCTTATCCAGAGGCTCTCAACTGGGCCAATGCCAACTTAAAGTTCCAGCTCAAATGTTGACAGCTTTTTTTCCAGCTCAAGTATTGTCAGGTAACAATTGTTTTTACACAAATTTTTGCTTGCCACCCTTCATTTCTATACCATAAATACAATGTTCATCTGTTTAGTATCTATTTTTCCATCTCTTAATGACTTAGTCTGACAATCACACACTCTGAAGAAACCACTGTCATACACTAGATATCTACTGATAAGTTTATTTTCCAGCTCATCATCTGCTACTGAAATTTTGATTTTCTAGTCATGATCTCTTGTTTACAGCATTTAATGACTGCCATGACATAAAACACTGCCATTTTCTCATTGCTTATATTAGGAGAGGTTTTATTACCAACACCTTTGTTAAAATGTGCGCATGAAGACTAAGGAACTAATTAAATTTCCCTAACTCAGGCTCACTGAAAGCTCAAGCCTGTAAAACAGAGGTTTGTTTATGACTTAGCCCAGGTATCTCTCGCAGACACAGTGATCCTTTAAGCATCTGCAGCCTTCCTCTCTTTGATACTGCTGGAAACACCAAGTAAGCAGTTTTGCACTGCATGGCATAATTTACTTCAGGATGTAAACACTACAAAAATATAGACATCCTCACCAATGGGTTAAGCCCAGTTTCCAAGAGTGTCAGAAGCCACACGAGGCCTTGTGGTCCCAGGTGTTAGTCCTTTGCTCCAGCCTTCATCCTTGTACACTGCTTGAAAAATACCAGGACTGTTTCTTTATACCCATTACCTATCCAGCAGGTCTAGCATAAACCAAAGCAAACTACTAGTGATTTTACCAAGAAGATAAGGCTCCTTTCACTGTTTACATATTACAATTCTCATCTGATTTCAACAACTTGCAGTACTTTACATCAATGTGAAGGTCTTTGGAAAGGCCTTTTGTCCCTGTTGTCTATCACATACCAAAATAATCTTGAAAAATTCCCTTTCTCCAACATATATTTTCATTGTTTTTGTTCTAAAACAAAAATATACCAGTTAATGCATAGATTGCATGATGCCAAGTGTACACATCCATCGGCTCTTTTAGATTTGACTCTAAAAGCTGACCTAGTGCACCCACACAAGGTGGGTAAGGGTGTGGTGCATGTGCATCCAGGGGTGAGAAGCTACAGGAAGCACTGCATCCGTGATTCTCCCATCCCAATCTACGTGACTGTCCTTGCTTGCACAGCTCCTGTCTCTTGACAGGAGAGTGAGATAGTTTGCGATTCTGACTCTGCTCATTTTTAGAGCACTATCCCCATCTCTTTACTAAGAAATAAGACTGAAGCCTCTGTGTTGCTGTCTCTGTTTTCCATTTGCAAGGCAACACAAGAATGTGCAAAGTACATACAATACTCATTAAAAAAAATGAAACTAAAAGGTTCTCGGAAACCATCTAATAGTATATAATATACAATACTGAATAAACATAAATGTATTTTCTTATAGCTAAAACAGATCTTGTACTATGGATTTATACTAACACTAGTAATAAGATTGCTTAAATAAAGATGGGAGGGTTGAAAGAGAAGTGTATGTTTTAAGCAACATGGAAACAGGAATGTGTCTGCTGCTGAGGATGGTGATAATGATTAGATGCTAACCTGAAAGGAAATAAAACATAAATGAATTGCAATAGAAAAATTCAAAGAAATCATAAAAGCAGCAAATGGTGTATTGAACTTTCCTAACTCAATGTTGGAATATTTTTTGTGTTCTAGAATGTTTAAAGGTTAGAACAATACAACGGCCACTTTCCAGGATAACAACTGAACTCAGATTTCTAAAATTATTGCAATCTAGAAGACCAAGCATTTTCTGTTTTTCAGAGAGAAGAGAAACATCAGGAACATTCTTTCTGATTCAGAAGACATTTTGCCTGGATCAAGAGAGCACCTTACATCATATCCCTCACTGAGATATTTCCTCCTCTAGAGGATACATTGAATTTTGGACCACTGGTTGTTCTTTCATCTATAGTTGCAATACTGAATACTGACAGAAAACATGTCTGATTGCCTGCCACACACACCTCTGGGGAGCCTAGCTCTGTGCTTTTGATAACCTCCTTGTAGATGCTGAGGGATGTCAACTCCAGGCTGTGCAACCTCCAGTCCCTCAGCCTGTATCTGCAAGCCAAGTGATCCAGTCCCAACCATCCTGGGAGCCCTTGACTGAATCCTCTCTGATTTATCCACACCTTTCTTCTATTGGGGCACCAAAACATCACAGTAAAGCAAGCATGTTTTAATGAGTGCCACAATCATCTCCCTGGATATGGCTTGCCTGCACTCCTTTTCATACAGTAATCAGGAGTTCGGGATTTCAAAAAAGTCTGCATCTTCGGAAATATAATAGAATTCTTCTCAAAAAAGAGACAACATACACCTTGGGCAAACCTCCCTTTGTAGATGTGCTATGCAACAGTCAAATTGTTCAAAAATTTTACAACAAGCAATACTTCATATTGTTGTAAAGCAATGTTATTAATATGATACCAGCAATAATTTTGTAAAATCCCTCAGATAAAGATTTCTTCCAACACAACCCTAGCAAGTTCCTGGTTACAAGTGAGTCTCCAGCACCTGCAATGATGAAAGACACAATAATGGAAACTCCAATTCTGCAAGTCTTAAGGTCTTAAAATGTGTTCTCTCATCAAAGAAACACAAGCCCATGCCATCCCTGACAATTTCTGTTCTCAAGAACTTCACTGGCTAAAGCCTGAATTTTCCTTTCTGCTCCGTTGTTTGGAAATGAAATTAATTCTCTGCTTAAACTCACAGTTATGCTCAGTTAAAAGTCATGTTTCCTCCAGTTTCCAAGGGAATCAGTTTCTGCTTGAGGAACTACCACCCAAACTTATCAGCTGTACCACTGTTGCTGTCACTGCTGGATTCCTGCTGAGGGACAGGAATGTTACAAAGATGTCTCTGAGACAGCCGCTCTGCTGTGCTAATTAGTATGGCAACTCTTATTTGGGTAATAATGAACAAGGAGCAGCCAAAAGCACATAGGTCAAGGATGGGCATCATCCATATTACCCAGAAGAGGAGCCCCATGACAAAGTAGTGAGAAAGGACAAAGTTTCAAGAGGAGAAATACCAGAGTAATATGGCATGAGAGAAATATGAGAGAATATTTCAAGAATGTAATGGATGGCAGGCCAATGAGCATTTCTGGACTTATACTACTTCTTGCCACTCTTCAAGTTTAGCAGCAAAGACCACTAAAGTAGAAAGATATCTTTTCTAGGTTGCAAAATACTGTATAAAAATACTATCAAACAAAAAAAACCAAACTCCAGTGTCATTTGTGCTTATATGCCTGACATGACAAGGAGAGTTAGTAAGCTACTATCTTCCTTTTTATAACATTTAACCACCTGTGTACTCTATGAAGTTTTCCATTAAAGCCAGCCAATAAACACCCAGCAGTTCTAGGCTTTTGAATTGAAACACATAGGAAGTAAGCTAATTCCATAATTGTTTCTTTTCTGCTTACAAGCATTCAACATGCTCACTGTGTTCACTCTGCTTTACATGAAGTCAGTCCCCAAAGTATGCACAGGCAGACAAAAATTTTAAAAATGCTAAAGAAACCCAAGATGCATCGTCTTTCCTAGGTCACACCAATGGCCTACTCAGTAGACTGTATATGTGCTGCAATGCCACAATTCAAATATGTTTGTACTCAAAACCCCTCAAAGATTCTCCAGACACAATGCTGGATTCCCTGGCCAGGCAAAGGTCAAAAGACATCACTAAATTCAAGGCAGTCTTTGCACACTTTAGGAAGTCCTCCTGGCTCTCAGTATTATTCCAGTTAAACTCCAGTTTGGAAAAAAAAGGAGGAATTTGATGTCTTATTTATTACTTAAAAAAAAAAAATACATTTATCCTTAACTGATTTCAGTTATTACACTTATTACAAAATATTGTAAACTTTCATTGAAGTAAACCAGAATTTCACTCTAGATTTGCACTGCTCTCCTTCTATCACTCCTTCTGTATTAGTTATTACATCTATGATCAGCAATAATTCATACAGTTAGCATTTCCCTTCTTGTTCACAGCTTTTAAGTTTACAATGTTTAAAACAAGAATCATGGCTTATTGTTTCTTTTGTCATTCAGAACAAAAGGAAATTTTTGTTGCTGAAGTTGGCACAGTAACACAAGTGTACTCTTTTACAACCTCTCATGTTTTGTCACTTGTCTGCAGACCTGGGTCTTTTCATGATTTGAAAAGGCATCAATAATTTTTTTCCTGTTAATTTTCAAAATCATCACAGCCTATGATCTCCATAGCAGTTTCTTCTTGTTTCCTCTTCAATTCTGCTAAAATATACCTTATTTAAATTGGCTAGCATTTTATTCACATCACAAAATCTACCAGAGAAGTGGAGGGACAAAACTTTCAATTGTCACAAGTCAAGCTGATCCACGAAACACACTGTGTAACTGGCAGGACTAATATCTCCCACCATGCTTACAGAGACAGATGTCCAGGTTTATTTAAAATAACTCTAAGCAAAACAGCACAATTTACACTGTTTGGATTTTTTTTAAATGTATGCATTTTACTAGGAGGCATTCGATTACAGAAGCATCTCAAATTTTATTCCTGTGGTGACAAGGCAACAATAGCTACAGGAAATGGTAGCAGTTGAATTATGCTTTCTCCCTCAGCACACCAGGACAGTCCCATTCAGATAATTTCCCAGATGTTCTTGCCTGCAAATTCCACCAAACCTCTGGATCCAAATTGATCAAAACATTATTTTGTACTAAAAAGACATGGCTGAACTGAATTATTCATTTTTCCTTACAAATCTATGTTCCTGGGGGGAGAGGTGAAGGATAACATTCACGCATGCATAGGAAAACTCTTAGAAGGTAAATCAGCTTAATTTATCAGGAAATAGGTGTATGTGGTGATTATTCAAAATAATAAAAGCATTTTCTCACTGTTAAGTTCAAGTGAAATGTCAATCAGAAAAATCAAAATTTCACATATCGTACTAGGGTCTTGGAGCCTTATGATTTTACTTAAGCATGTTTGAAGGCCACCCATGTTCTTGCCAGGATGTCTATAATGAATAACAGAACTACAGCACACAATACAAATCATTCCATCTTAGAAGGAATTAAGGGAAACAGAAAACAACTTTCTTAAATATATGGGGTAAACCACAATATAATACATACGATAAATTGGCTATATTTGAGCAACAATCCAATACCTCTGTCTTTTGAATCTCAGTTTATAGATATTATCCCCATAATTACTTGGAATGCAAATGAAGGAAAAAGAATCACAGTCAATTAGAGATTAAAGGCCTAAAATTTCAGAATTATACTGGGCATCCTTCAGTAATGGGAACACAATCATGGGCAACTGCCGGACAAGAAATAAACTTCTAAGAGTGAGTTTTGACTTATGACATAAAAAACATGGGGATTTCTACTTGGTTGCCCTTAAGATTTCTGCATTCTCTCAATGGAACCACAGAAAAAAAAAGTAGGTTGGTGAGAGGACGTGTGGATGAAAGGATATCTAGTCCAATCTCCTGCTCAATAGTACCATGTTCAATGCCAGAGTAGATTGCTCAGGGCCTTGTCTAGTTGAATTTTTACAATCTCGATGGATTAAAATTTTGCAACTTTACAAAGAGTTTTAGCTTTTAATCTCTTACACCAGATAAAAGAGTAAAAATTTTCTAAGAGTAATTAACATCTTGGGATAATAAACTCTGAAATTATATGACATTTAGCCTCAAAATTAACCTGCTGAGCTGCCTCCACAAGCAGATAAGTATAAGTCTATGAAGTTAAGCACAAAGTCAATTTTAGTAAAGCCCATTTCTACACATATAATAAACCTCAATTACCTCCAGTGAAGAAAAAACTAAGTTTGTCATTTCCTTTCAGGCAAATAAACTTCATAAAAAGACATGTAGAGATCTTTTTTCCTATCATACTTAGTTGTTACTTAAAGGAATAACTTTGAAATACAATTATTTGTATTCTTATGATACTCTAATAGTAGTATGAATGTATCAGGCTTGCTCCCATAAACTGGTCTATTATTGTTCCTTCAGCTTAAAATTCCTGTAATGGTATATCTGCCCTTAGACTTAAGCACTCAGCTGAGTAGGAAGCACTCTCATTTTGTATTTCTGAATCAACATGGCTTGGCTTGTACCAATAAAAAGTACTTTGATTTAAAGAATTTATTTCTAACAACATTTGTATAGATATTTGTAAAAACCACAGAAACTGCCTTAAAAAAGTGAAAAAAAAGAAGTATTAAACCCAATTCTTATTAACTCCATCTGACTGGTTTGTAAGCTCTAACACAATTCTAAAACTCTATTGTAAACCCTAAAACACAGTATGGAATTCTAGAATTTTAAATGTCAAAAAGTCCTATGCATTGCTACATTATAATGTATAGAATCACACTGTGTTGTAAATGGCAATGTATGATGAAACATGCACAGGAGAATTTCCCAGCAATTTTAGTTTTTCATTTCTCAGAAAAAAAAATTAAAATAGCTTAGGTTCCTATGGATCTGTAGTTACAGCAATGAAAACACCCCAGTTTTGCTAAATTTTATCTCAGCAGAATCTTAAACATTAATCCGGTCAGAGATGTATAAAATAATAAACAAAAATAAACAAGTGTGGCTATCATTACCCGCTTCTGTGTAAATAAAAGACTTGCTGAAAAAATAATTGATGATTCCTATTAAAGATGTGTTACCTATCCCTAGCATTCTGTAATTCTTATTCATCCGCTGAAGTCATTATCTGGAAAGTAACATTCAGTATAAGTAAACAAACAGCACTTCATTTAGCCAGTCCAGTTGCCAGAGCTTGTTTATAACTTAGAGAAGACATGTCTTCATGAAGACAAATGGCCATGGCTTTACTAAAGAGGTAGATGGATTCCTTCTCTGTGATAGCCTTCCTGAGGGCCAATATTAAATAAAAATAAATGATAGATGTGCTCTGGTCAGTTGTTTCTGCATTTGCTCACCAGAACTTATTATCATCAACTGGAAAACAAAAACATATACTCAAAGAGACATAAACACACAAACTCAACTGTAAAAGAGGAAAACAAAGGAAAGAAAGGGAAAAAAATACCTGTGCCCAGAAAAAAACTATCAAAGAAACTTCAGACCAGATAGTCTGAAACGGGATTTTGTCTGTGGAAGGTTTCTATCAAAATGCCATTGGACTATATCCAGCCTACCTGCTTGGAGTGCTTAATTGAGCTGTTGAAACTGCTATAGTTTTGAAAGGTCAAGAGAGCAACAAGCTATCTAGACTGCCAGACACCACCTCACACACCATTGATGGGAGAATAGTTGTGCCACCCAGGACAGAGCACCTAAAACAGGCAGTATGCCGCACCAGGCAAGGAGGCACGTATGGCAGGCAGTGTGAACATGCCTTCTTGACTTTAGCTTTCCATATGTGCTGTAGGGAAGTCACGATTTCAATTTTGCACATAAAACATCTTCTGCTAACCCTTCTGCTACCCCTTCTGCTACCTTACATCCATCCACAGGCTAAACAATGTAGACATCAAAACGCATGTCACAAATACCTAAATGCAAAACAAACTTTAAAATAACTCTATTGTTAGAGGCAGCACAGTGGGGTCCCTGCAAGATCTGGATTTTTTTGGTACCATATTCATGCAAAGCATATGCATGAATATTTCTTTAACTAAAGACATTCAAGCCACCTACTAAATATCTTAACTTTTCCATGTAGGGCTCCACCCCAAGCATTATAAATGGATTATTTAAACCAGACATGTCATTAGTTTCCTTTACCCAGATGACTTCACTAGCTACATAGGTCTACTGACGTCTAATTAAATAAGAACTATGAATATGTGTGGCATAACAGGGAGGAAGTTGCAAATAATTCCCAAAAGTCTAGAAATACACACAAACAACATGTGTGCAGAGCAATCCGAGAATTAAGTGTGGTGTAGCTACGTAAATCAGAGAAGCCAAATCAACTAGCTTGTTTTTAAGTCTATACTGCCCTGCCTAGATTACTGCTTCTACAATTAACTCTTGTTCTGGCTACACTGGGCTCCATTCTAATTCCTCACAGAAAAATAGCCATATTTTTTAATATCAAGACTTGTAGAGTAAATGATGAATATGAAACAGAAAAACTCAGGTATTCCTTATCATGAAGTTATTAGGTTATGCTTTTTTCCGAAGTCCACACTGGTTCAGTGAGGTAAACTGCCTCATGCAGCACAAGAGATTGATCAGTGCATTGCCAGGAGGTCATTATAATAGTAATTTCCTTTAGATGGAAAAGCCCCCTGAAATC
Organism: Climacteris rufus; assembly: GCA_013398175.1. Classification (NCBI taxonomy): domain Eukaryota; kingdom Metazoa; phylum Chordata; class Aves; order Passeriformes; family Climacteridae; genus Climacteris; species Climacteris rufus. The sequence goes on from VZRZ01003262.1 coordinate 194,083, forward strand.
AAGACCAACAGATGAATTGACAGATTTTATCAGCACTTGGTCCTATCAACACACTCAGCAGCCAGGTCCTGTGAGAGACTTCCTTGCCTTCTACCCACTGCTGTCTCACAAATGCAAAAGTAGCTGAGAGGTTCAGAGCTCCCTCAAGCAGTTTGGTGGGGGGAACACTCCACTCATCTCCACCCTTTGCTTCTACCTTCATCTTCCAGCTTGTAGTATGTAATGGTGGGAAAAAAAAAAAAAAAAAAAAAGAGAGCTATGATAAAAACACACAAACAAAACACTCAGCACTGGCGAGGCCACACCTGGAGAAATGTGTCCGGTTCCTGGCTCCCTAGTAAAAGGAAGACATGAACATTCTGGACGGAGTCCAATAAAAGGTCACAAAAATGATGAAGGGGCTGGAGCATGTCTTACATAAGGAAAGGCTGAGAGAGCTGAGACTGTTGAGCTCAGAGAAGAAAAGGCTCAGGGGAATCTTTATGCATATAAGTACCTGAAGGGAGGGTACAAAGAGGATGGAGCCAGGCTCTTCTTAATGGTGCCCAGTGACAAGACCAGACGCAGTGGGCACCAACTGAAACCCAGGAGATTCCCTCAGAACATTAGGAACTTTTTACAGTGAGGATGACTGAGCACTGCCACAAGTTGTCCAGGGAGGTTGTGGAGTCTTCATCCCTGGCAGATACTCAAAAGCTGCCTGGACATGGTCCTGTGCCACTGGCTCTAGGTGGTCCTGCCTGAGCAGGAGGGTTGGACCAGATGATTTCCAGAGATATCTTGCACTGTCAACCACCCTGCGATTTTCTGAAAAGTGTTCACAAGGCTGTTCACCTACACCATCTGTGTATGTGATTTTTAAGTACTTTGATTTTGTTATTTTTTCTTCACATCTGTAAGTTGAACTGCACCCGTCCTGCCAAACCAGGCCAGTTTTCCAATCCACATCTCTTACCCTCTACTCCTCAAACAGAAGCAGACTTATCCTTTGCTATTTCATCACCTGGAGCTGATCAGTTGGGTTGGTTTCTAAATGTCAGTTTGGTGACTTCCCAGGGCTCCCTTCCACACGTGCCTCAGGCACAAACCTTCATCTCAAACATCATACACTAACCATGATTCTGTTCCACAGTAAGAGATATGCTCATTCGCTTCCTCCACTGTCTTCAGACACCACTTGGCACTAAACCAGTACGAAAGGATTGAGATAAACTGCAGTCATTGATTTGCCTCATTTTTTTTTATTGGAAATATCTGTTTCTAAAAGGTAATTCCTGAAGAAGGAAACCCTGTCTTTAACCTCCAAGAGTGCCACGCACTCCAGGATCTAGGGTGTAAAACAGGTACACTGAGCTCTGCTTGGGGGACGGCTGATCTGCTGCTCACAGACCCACGGATGTAACAGGGCCTACAGCTCGTGCCTCCACCCACGGCCTCCACAGAGCTCCCCACCTGTTTATTGATTGTTCACGTGTTGGACTGTGGGGGAAGAGGTAGGGGAAGATCAGATATACTATAAATACCTTCAATATACTGTCAATAATAAAAAAGGCTCCATCCTCAGTCAGTGAAATTCAAATTAACAACAGGAGACAAGGAAGTAGAAGCTATATAAAGGTCAAACAGTAACACCATTATTAAAGACTTTGCATAAACTACAGGAGATTAGGTTAAACATTGGTTTTACTCTGGGGAAAAAAGTATGGTCACTACAGTTGTGCAAATCACTAACTGAAGAGTACAAGGGGTGTCTTGGGAGTAACACAGAAATGACCAATACTTCTTTCTGCATGGGTTTATTAAGGTTTTCCTCTCTAGTGTTTCCCTATTCTAAACTGAAACTGCTTCAGAAGCCACTCTGCTACACGATTGAAACCAGCAGCTCTCCCAGGCCTCCCTTGGGGAAATCCTAAAACTCATATGCAGTGTTTAAAACACAACTGCAACGTCTCTGAGCTAGTCATGGGGAATGATGCCATATAGAATGACCCTCATTTTTCCAATTTAGGAAAGAGAAATTGTACTGCTTCTACACTTTTGGCTGCTGCAGAGAATCCATAGGAAAAAGGCTTGCAAAGGGTGACTGTTTCACAAATCTACATCCAGCTCTGGATGTGAGCACATCTATCTTCATGTATAAGCACTTCTTTCTTCCACATAAGAGTCCTTCTTGCTAAACACACAGTTTTAGGCATTAATAACTCCATTCCTAATGCGTCTGTACAATATTTACAGCTGAAAATTAACCAAATGCTATCATTTGTTATCTGTAAAGCTGGTATTTTTAAAGCTATTTCAGAGGTTTAAAAAATTAAACATCTATTGTCACCAGAAACAAACCAAGTGTCTCTTAAAATGTAAAGATAACAAAGCAAAATGTCAAGGGATTTGTCAAAGGATGGACTCATGACTCTGAAGTAAACCTTAGAGACTGAATTTAAATTGACTGCCTTTCAAGTCTGTACTTCATGTTACACATACATGTTGTACAACTTATCTATCTGAATATAGCATTAGATGTTGTTGTCTTAGGTTGAACCAAGGTGAACATGGAAAAGCCATTCCAAAATGTTATGGTTACATTTTTACAGTGTTCTGCCACCGGTAATTTGCAGAACTATCTTTGTAATAATAAACATGCAACTCGGAGAGGTTCCCAAAGAAGCAATTCTGATTTATGATTTTTAGACACGTTCCCATGTCAATCCATACTATGATAAAAACTACTGTTGATAAACAGTTACATGTGACTCTCCAACCTTAAATAATACCCTTATTACCTTTACTCCCTTCACTCAGTTTCTGAAATAAGGTAAGTAGCAATACTCAGAATAAACACATCATGTTCCCCCTATTGATTTCTAGGACTTAAAACAGGATATTTCTAAAATAGATGGAGTTTTCCCTTGACACAACAAAATTAGCCCTATCAGCAGAATGCCTGTACACACTGAATTGGGATTTGTCTGATTCATGAAGAGCAGACAAAAAGTAACTCTTCTCAAACCTGAATGACATTTGACTGCTTCAAGATACTCTTCTTTAGAAATTTAGCAGACAGATTTTCATACTTTTTAGAAGATAATTCTGCCCTGCGGGAGCCATGACTATAACTGGCATTTATCAGCATCATACTTAATATTCCATAAGAAGTGCTCCATCCTGCAAGAGGACATAGGCAAACTCAACCGAAGTGAAGATTTAATTTAAATAGACAAGTCAAAACTTTTGCCTGGAGAACACAAGTGACAAATACTGGATTCCCAAGGCAACCAAAACATATGCTCCTGACATCACAACCAATTCACTGGACTTATAGTAAGGTTTCCCACTCTTTGTAAGGATATTTTCCAAGAAAAATAACTATGGAGATCAAAAAAAGCCAAGTTTTGAGTTTCTTAAGGAAGTTAAAAACAGCTACCTTATCACAAAAATTTGAAAGTTGCATGCAATAGAGTGAATGAAATTCAATTATTTTCCTTAGATGACCAATCACTAAGAAAACTCCTCAATGCATCTGAATTACTCTGCTAAAAAAATAGCTTTCCAATGATTAGGTTTTTTCAGAAGAAATCCTAGTTAACCCTACACTTACCATCATCACAGTGTTTGATCCTGCTACCACAACAGAGCCTGAAGTCTCTGTCAGGTGAGACCACCAGCAGGAAGGAGTGACAAACACTAAAGGTGTCCCATGCCTGACTGGGGACAAGTTGGTGCCATCAGCACTGGCCCACATCCACCAGGGCCCCAGGAACGCAGTGGGGGACATGGCTGGAGATGCCCAGCACTCCCAGCCATGGCAAGGCCCACCTGAGGGAGGAAGAGCAGATGCTCTGCAGCCATGAGAAATGCTCTGCTGGGTGAAGGGTAGCCTGGGGGTACAGGAGAGCCAGCCAGGCCTCGCAAACGTGCAAGCACTAGCTAGAGTCCCATCATCCCTCACGTGGAACTCAAAAGACTGTTGGGATTAAGTTTTAGATGCTTTTGCTTTGGGAAGTTAATGCAGACTATGATCTACCAGGTATCTGTGAAAAGGAGCTCCCTTTTTCTGCTTCATTTTTGATTATGTACTCCAGTGCTGTAGTTTATTTATTTATTTGCTTTAACCAGAGGTTTATTTCACAAACAAACAGGAAAATGCCTAAACAAATGAGTTAGAGCCACAAATGAGACTGCTTGGCCTGCAGCTTTTTAGTTTCCTGTATTTATGAAGTTAAATTACTTACTATAGTCAAACAAATCTACTTTGCCAGGTATGTCACACATAAAAATGCCTCAAAAGATACTATATGTTTATTCCATCAGTCATGAAGAGCTTATTAAGCATCTGCCAAAAGTTTTAAAATGTAATGTGAAAGACACTCTGTATCCCAATTTAGAACATTTATGAAAATACTAATGGAAACAGGAAAGAACCACTGCTATCGGGTTGTATTATTAATTCCAACAACAGAGCTTTTGTCACTGTGTCATGATGCTTTGTTTTCATTTTTAATATGAAGTGGTCATAAACCCCATCTTTTTCTTTTGGTAACTGGTTCTTAAGCAATATTATCTTTTTTAGCTGGGGTTGGTGGGAGATGATATCAAAGCTGATTATCAGTGCTGTCAGATATCTAGACTTACTGTGTGCTCAGAGTAAGCAAATAATCTAAGTTTGTTTATGCACAGGAACAAAAAAACCAAAGTGGACACCAGATGCAAAAGCTGGTAGCACCAGTCTGTGGTGTTTCACTATTAAATTTAACTGAGTTAGAATATCACTTCAGATACTTATGCTTCTGCAAATGTGTGCGCATGCTCACATGGACATATGTGTGCGCATATGAAATGCAGACAAAGATCACATACATTCAATTTCTCTATTACTCTATTTTAAGATTAAGAGATGGATTTGCTGAATTCCCCTAAGAGATGTTTCATTGTTATGTTTCATTTGATGATGTTATGTTTCATTTCATCAGTAGTCACCTCGCTAGGATAAAAATCAAATTTTATATGCAAATTTATAGCTAGAATGCCTCAGACTAATTTAAAATTGCTTTAAATTAATAGTAAACTTAAAATTAAATCCTGAAATTCTTTGCTGTCACTCTTTTCACTCACTTTGTCCTTCAGTGACTCAAGTAATTGTGTGGGAAGATAAAACAAATGCCTTTTCCACAGTGCAGAGCATATGGCTCCATGAACAACAGATCTGTACAGATAGAAGTTTCACATTGATTTAGCTTTTACTGAACAATAAAAGTGTTCTTCAAGCTTTATGTACACCATCTATTCTATTTTACTTAACACTGACTAAAGCAAATATCTTACTAAGTCTGTCTGCCAAATTAACAGCAAAAAAAGTGCATCCCTATTTTCTCCTCAACTATCTTGCTCTAAAGAAAAGCTAAGAAGAAAAAACCCAAATGATATTTTGGTTTGCACTTACTGACACATTTTGTTTGAGCAGATCATTACACTTCATTATCAGGGACCTCTACAGATATCAAAAACAACAAAAGAAAAAAAAAAAAGGAAATTAAAGAACCCCCACTCCACACAGGTCGTGATGGACTTCTTAGTTTTACTATTGATGCTATTTCACTTTGCATAACTATGTAGTAGAAAAGGGACTGGAACGAGATGGCCAACCTGCCTGGTAAAGGTGTCTCAAACATTGAACTACTTTCTATGACACAGAATAGTTAGATACTTTTTAGAAGCTGAGACAGTATCAGAAAAAGAGATTGAGATTTGAATCCAAACCTCTAACACCATTCCTAAGTCATTTAGGTTATTTTCAAGACACTTGAAAATTTCAGACTCACTTGCTGTATAAACCAGGAAGTTACTCGGGTACAATGGAATGAAGAGACTGTGCAAAAATCTGTTAAGAGAGATTTGCAACCCTTTACAAATATCTACAAAACGTAACCAATAAAAAAAAAAAAAAAAACAAAACTTCAAAGTTGGACACTCTCTCTTTTGCTTTAAAATTTTTATACACAAGTAAACACTCTATGGCATAATCACTGCAGTGCCATGTGGCATACTGCTTCAGAAAAACTAAGTTCTTTTTGGCTCCCTAGCTTGGTTTGTGAAAGTTTGTGCAAGTCACACATGCAAAAACAAGTTCAAAGTGCAGACAACTGCACTTAAATTATTTCCTGAATGTCTTCTACATTTCTTGCATCTCAAAAACATAGCTGGTTGGAATTAAAAAAATAAAGAAAAAGAAAGAGGAAAAAATCCAAAATAACTAAATTAATTCCTTGAAATGTGTTGTAAAACCCCGACTGCCATAAAAGGCTCTTTCATACTTCAAAGAGCAACTTCAATAATCAAAACAAAACATTTGCAATTGCCAGTTATATGCAAAGAATGTGCCACTTTTTAACATGTGAAATTTATTTTGATGTCCTATAGTAGAGTTCATACACATTTTTCAGTCTCACTATTTTTCCGCAAAACTCCTCTGATTTGGACTTGGACACAAGTGGTGTGTGGGTGGAAGTATCCATCCATTTTGCTTACAACGTAGCACTTAAACCACAGGCTGTAAAATTGCAAACTTTTATGTCAGCTAACAATGTCATGCAACAGTGTGGAGCTATTAGTGGTTTTCTTCTGGTCTTCTCTGACATCATCAACTTCTTTCAAACACCGTTTTACACACTTAACTAAGCAAAGAGTGTCAGATCTTAATGTGGGGGTGTTTGGGGTTTTTTTGAAGCTAGCTCTTTTGATGGACACTGCAGTACATTACAATGACATGCTTTGAACTGTACAAAAGAAATGGTTTGGCAACGTCTTCACAAACATACTGTTGAGGCCAGTTCTATAAATCCCTTCTAGTCTATCTACATTACAAAGTATGAGACAAATTCTGAATTATTTGAAGGCACAGGTTTGCTTAACTCACAGTCCAAAGAGCCTCATAATATTCGGTAGTTAAATATTTTCAATATCACCACAATGTGATAAACAAGACTAGGAAAGTAAATTCAATTTAATCTAGCAAATAGTATCTCACTGCTTGAAGACCTCGAAGGAAAATGTCATATTTAAAAGCAATCGAACTGGTGAACACTAAAGTTCAACCACAGAAAAAAATGGTACTGACAGAAATTCAAAACTGCCCGATAAACTCTGAGAGTGGAACATTAAAAGTAAATAACAAC
>VZRZ01003262.1:201303-343642 GCA_013398175.1 Climacteris rufus
TAAAAAAAAAATAAAAACTGAAAAAAAAAAAAAAAAAAGAATCCTTAGTTTACGTCTTACCACTTCGCAATCCTCACTGCCAAAAAGGTACATAGTTGCACCTTCACAGCCTGGCACCAGTAGCTCGGAGCGCCCAGTAGCCTAAAGTCAGGTCTTCTACTGCATCCTCAGCTCCCGTGTCGCAGCCGGGCAGGCTTCCCAGGCTCCTTTCCCACGCTTGGGCTGCTCCTGAGGCACTGGGGCTCTCGGGCATGAACTCGGAGTCTCTGCTGCGAGGGCCGCGGGATCGGCGGGGTGGAAAACTGCGGAACTCCCCGGGCGTCAGCTGCAGCCCCGCGCCCGTCCGGAGCCGTGCGGGGCGGGACGGGGCGGTGCGGGCAGCCCCAGCCGGGGCGGTGCGGGCAGAGGGACGGGGCGGTGCGGGCAGCCCCAGCCGGGGCGGTGCGGGCAGAGGAACGGGGCGGTGCGGGCAGCCGAGGGACGGGGCGGCAGCGCCGCGCTCCGACCCTGCCCCGCCTCTCTCGACACCGCCCAAATTGTCTGCGGGGATAAGGCTCGGTGGGGAAAGGGCGAGCGGGGTCGGGAGAGCCCGGCGGGAGCAGCGGGTCGGGGNAGTACTGCAGAAACCCACGGAGCTATCTATCTATTTATCTATCTATCTATCTATCTATCTATCTATCTATCTCTTAAAAAAGAAAAATCTCTTCTGAAAAGCAAACAAGCAAACAGAGCCCAGGATAGTTTCCCATTTCTATGTTTCACTCACTTAATTGCTTCCTCTCACTGATTAGTTCCAGACTGCTCTGTAAGCGAAACGCGGTGTAACTTTATCTCTGTAGCTCAATGGCACTCAGGTAACTGAAAAGTTACACCCGCTACCTCCAGTGCACGGGAAGCGGAGCCAGCACACAAAACCACACCAGACAGGAGATTCCAAGGCCCTGCCTCGCTCCTGGCCGACTTCTAGTCCAGGCAAAGCAGGCAGGAAAGAGTAAAAGCAGCCAAAGAGTAGGATAAAACACTTAAGACTAAAAGACTTCAGAGACAAATTCACCAACTGTATTTCCAAACTAATATTAAAATGGGGCTTAAAAATAAATCCTATTACAGGTGTTTTAGGAATACAGCATAAAGTAAACCAGGCATACCACTGCCCTCTGGGAAAGGCTGTTCTTTACAACTGAGGAAGAGGCCACCAGTTGGCATCCAGTAACACGACCCAGATCAAAACTGCTTTCAAACAGCACTATGGAACCCATCCCTACTCAGCTCAGTCCTCTCAATTCCTTACAGTTCATACTGCTGCTAGCACTATATCCAATAACCAGAACTACACATAACCTCTAAGAAAAAAATACGGAATATGCAATATCTTAAGGAGGAAATGTGTGGGCATATGCTTGTCCATTTATATCTAGAATCAAATTAATATAATACACACAACATTTCTTTACAAGATACCATGAACACATGTAGCATTGAAAAGCAGTTTGTGCTAAACAATTTCCTTTTCTTCCACAGAAGAAAGAGAACAAGACCTCTTTCCTAACAAAAGCAGCAAATGAAGCACTTCAAATACATTGTAAACATCCTCCCTGTTCCTTCCCCTGCATCATCCCCTCCTTATTTTAAATAGATCTTGTCTTGACTACCTCAGTTTCTTTGCATGAGTTAGTAGGATATTCTTCTCTCAATCTGCTTATTCTGTCAAAACAGACCTTTAGTCCTCTGTTGACTATATGTGATGTGACTCATGAGTCCGGATTTTTTAAGTTCCTTTACATATTCACAAGCAGAATTAAACCCAAGAAAATGGTTGGAAAGGGCAAATTAGAAATCAGAAGACATTAATTTAATCTCCAACCATATGTTTACAAAATAGCATTAGTTTAATCTGTCAGCTGAACTGGTCACTTCACATTATATCAATTGCAAATTATGCTTCAAACAAATAATATCATAATATTGCATTCCCACAGAGTAAATAAAACATGCACCATTCCTGCATGGAGGTTAATAGGCATCAGACAGCTCTAGTGGAATGTAATAATCACTTGTCCAAGCTGATTGTCCCTATTGAGGAATGAGTGTAGCCACATACACTTATTAGCTTTAATGTATTTGCCTAAGCTTTCCTGCACAGTGTTTTTAGTGTGAAACCACACCTGTCATTGCAAAGCAAAGCCAGTGTCATCACTCATTACTTTGCTTGTCTGATACAGCTCTTACAAGCACTGGAAATTTGGGTGTCTTAGCTTGATTGCTCCCTTTGGGATATTGCTCTCACAACCATATTTGGAGAAAAAAAAAGCAGGAGGAATGTTTTAAGTACTCCTAACATCAAAAATAAGCAAAACATACTGCTTTCTCTATATTAAAAATATTATTTTGATTTTTTTAAAATAATTTCATCAGCTCCTGTACTTTGGCATGAATACGAAATCAGGGAGGATTGCAGTTCACATATACTCAACAGAGACTTAGGGCATTATTCAGACTGTCACCATAAGTGACTTTCATGTCACAAGTAATTCTCACTACAGACAGTACAAGCAGCCAGAGTCTGGCAGCTTGGACAGTAAATAAGCTGAATTGCTCATTGCTCTCTTGAACTGAAACATCATGACAGGTACCAAAGTCTGTCTCAGGCTTCACAAAGCAAATTTGCATATAGCTTTTATGGTTCAAGAGTTAAAAGTCTGCAAAAATGCCACCCCTGTTGAGGGTGCTAAACTTAGCAAAGCACTGCTGGATGACCTGTGCTCCACTCCCAGCTAAGTGACAGCACCCGGTTTTCACTGCTTATCCTTCCCCCAGTAGCTTTGTTTGGCAAGGGACTGGCCAGCACAGGGTGGGCAGTGTCTGACCAGTGCTGACCCTTGCAGACAGAATAGCAAGATCCACAAAGAAAGAACGAGCAGAGAACTGGGGAGTTGCGGGGGTGGGGGATGGAGTGGAGAGGGAGAGAGAGGTTGGAAAAAGGAATCTGGGAGCAGTGGGGCTGGAGAGGTGGTGGAATGGGAAAGGCAGAATACCAGAGAGCAGAACAAGGATGAATGGAAGCAGTGTGACAGGGAGGAGAATCTACACAACAGGCCAGAAGACAGGAACTAAGATAATGCAAGAAAAACATTCATGGTAGGCAGGGAGCCCAATAGGATTTGAAAAGACCTGCCTAGGGACAGGTGGCTATCTGACTAGCCTGAAGCTAGGAGATAGCCAGGGAAGAGTGAAATGGTGAGGACCCAGGCAGAAATGCTGAGATGGGATGCCTGGGCAGAACTGACTGATCAAGCAAATAAGTGCTATTGGAAAACCTGTAAGTTGGAGACTTCAGCAAGAGACAAAGTTGCTATCCTATTTTTGGGATAGCAATGGAACTGGGATAAAGACAGAAAGTGTCAAATCCACACCAACAGGTCTAAAAAATGGAAGGTGGAAACAAAGCTAAGGGTACAACTGCTCCTCTCCCCCACTGGTACTTTCCAGTAGGATATGTTCTTGCATGATATGTCTGGCAGATGTGTGACACAGGTACACAAACCCAACGTGATGAAGGCTGGGCCTTAAGTACAGCATTCAGACAGAAGAAAAATAAAGTACTGACAGTGAGAGTCAAGACTACAGTCTGAAATGCTGAAGTAAATCACAAGGATAAAATAAATCACTTATTCATCTTTCAACCGTATGCAAGGACTTTTAGAGTAGCTGTTGCTCATCCGTAGAAGTCAAGACAGCAATGGCAATATTAATAATCTGTTAACAGAGGCAAACAGGTACAAATGCAGGTATGCCAATACATCTGGACCTTGTTTTTCCTGAATGCTTCCCTAAATTTTGTTCTTTTCATAAAAATCTATTCAGGTGTATCATATCTGGTGGAAGGGGAGTAAAGAAGACAGAGCCAGATTCTGTTCAGTGACTTCTAATGAAAAGGCAAAAAGCAATCAGTTTTGATTGAAATACAGGGAAATCCACTTGAACATGCAGGTGTTTTTTTATTTTGGTTTTTTGTTGTTGTTGTTTTTTGGTTTTTTGTTGTTTTTGTTGTTGTTGTGGTTGTTGTTATTGTTGTTTTTTTGTGGTGATAAAGTTTGTTTTGTTCCATTTTTTTTTATTTTACTGGGAGGGTGAGAGAGGAGTCGCACAGATTGCCCAGGGAGGTTGTGGAGTCTCAATCCTTGGAGATATCCAAAAGCTATATGAACATGGTCCTGGGTAGCCAGCTCTAGGTGGCCTTGCTCTAAGCAGGTGACTGGAACCTCTCCAGAGGTTCCTTTTTACTTCAGCCACTCTGTGAAACTGTAAAAAAAATTTAAAAAAATCTGATTCATGTTGATATTTTAGGGATTGCATCTCTCCATTTTAATTTTCAAGGATTAAGCATAGTGACTTTTCAAATTTTCAAAGAGAATAGCATTTAACTCCAGTATTTAAACTCTGACCCATGTCTTTTAAGCATAGCTATGAACTGTCTACACTATAAATAGCCTTGTATATCATAGTACTTCAACATAGTGCCTTTGGGAAAACAAACAGAAAAAACTGCTGACATGGTTGTCAAGGTTAATAGACTAAACAGACCTTTCTTGATAAACAAGACTCTTTCAACTTGTATCCAACAGTAACAACATTTTTTTTCTTCAGGAACGCAATTGACTCTCTCTTACCTAATTCCGATTCAAATTCAAACCCCAGTGAAGAATATCAACAGCTTGCAACTCCTTTACATAGCTAGCAAGAAGAATTGTCTCTTGTAAATGTGAATGTTTAATTTTAAAGGAACTTCTGGCAAAAACAACTCTGAATAACTTGTCCCCTCTCACTTATGGGATCAAAGAGAAGAGCTATTTCACTCAAATTATCCTCCATCCAAATTATCCCATCTTATCACACTATCCCATCTTATCACACATCAGCACTGAATAACTTCTTAACAAGGTTACTTATTTGTGAAAATTATAATTAGCAACTAATTTTTCAGTTTTTCCTATGAATTTTATCTCTCCCATTGCTTTTCTTGCATGGTCATCATTCTAACTGTGGGAAACACACTTCCACCAGCATAAATTGTGGCTTGCTTACATTTCCAGGGGTGTTCCTGCCCTGAAAGAGCTACAGGATGGATCTGAAGCCCAGGCTGCCTTGGTCCTCTGGACATCAGTACATTTAGAAGAATGTGCCTTTTCCAGTCCTCCTCAGTGCCATTGTAAGTCTCTGAGTGCAGAGGGGTGGTAAATGCAGTGTCTCAGTAGTTATGAACAACAGGGAAATAAGACTTGGTTTTCTAAGAAACATCCAAGTATTTTCTGAAAATGATAGGACTGTCTCAGCAAGGAAGACTGAGAACATGTTAACCCAGCAGTGTAACAGCTTGCTCCTAGCACCATGTTGCTCAATATTTTCAGGACAGGTTAAGTAATTCAGCTAGAGTTTCCCAGACTCCTGCTAAACACCCCTGTTTGTGTGCTGGAGGTAGGCAAGGAGGGGGATAGCAGGGCCAGGACACAATTTGGACCTCTTCCTTCTCTCAAATGATACCTTCCTTTCTTTTGAAAGCATCCCTCATAAACTACCATGGCTTGGATCAGGTTAAAAAGTGGGGTTTTTTTGTTTGTTTAATTTTCAGCATCCCTGAACATGGTGCAGATTCCAAATTATCAAGATGCTCTGCATTCCTTTCCAGATGATTTTGTATTTCTTTTCTGAATGTATCCATTTTACATCCAACCATAAAATCAAAGTCCATCTCCTTTCATAAAAATCCATACATCACGTAGGATGCTTGTCATTCTCCCTTACAGATGGTGTACATCTGAAAGAGGGTTGTTAAGTAAAATTTTATTCTGTGAGATTTAATTTAGGTATATAATAAACCAGTGTCAACTAATTCAAGATGCAATAATGAAATACTTCCTTAAGATTAATGTCACATCTTAAATCTCAAAACCAAGCTTAAAATGAATGAATAATAAAAAAAAATCTGAAAGCAGTCCCATGGAACTACTGGAATGCTATGTAAACTTTATTTTTAAACATTAAAGCTGCTTATCATTTGCAGGTTGTTATTTGTTATTATGGTTACCATTCTCTAACACAATCCAATCTGCCTGCAGTTTTCTATTTCAGGATACAGCAGTGATAACATTAACAGCAGACTTAATTTCTCAACTTGCAAGCATACATACATTAGGGGCGCATGCTATCTCCTGCTGCTCTGAAAGATAACGTGAGTGTGTTCTCACAGTGTCACAGAAATAACAAGCTGCTGTTCTCCTTGCAATCAGATGTTAAAATATTCAACCCAATTCACAATGAGTGTCAGGAACGTAGCAAAGGTTTGGAACTATTTGTATCACAGATACATAATACAAATACCTGTTGTATTATGAATCCTCTGTATCACTCAGATATTAGAGAGGTGCTGTAAATGCTATAAAGTCAGAAGATCTGCCCTTAGGTGATGTTCCCATGTGTGGGCAAGATTTTTTATTTTTTACATGTGATGTGGAGTCATGTGGAACATTGTCTTCTTATAGCCTTGCTGCAGTGAAACACAGAGGACAAAGATACAGACAGAAAGAACAATTCAAGTGCTCAGCATGTTGTTGCTGGTCTAGGACAGTCACAGACATCACCTGCAGCTGAATGTGCTGCCAAACACTTCTGAAACAGCTGTAAATTCTGTCAGAGCTTTAAGTGGTTGGAAGAAAAAAATAATTCATCAACCATATTTAAAAAAAATATGAGTATTAAAATGAAGATAATGATCACTTTGTTATATATATTAATTGCAAAAAGGGAAATGAATATGCTTTTAAACATAAGAATATCAATAACAGAAAGAACTTTCACAGGAAACACTAATATCTAGAAGTAGAATATACAAAACTTACACAACCCTGTAAAAACAGCTTGTGCTGGCTGTTCTTCCTTAAAAAATACATCTTTCCACTGAAATGTTACTCATTTAACTCTATAGTGTTACCCTACATGCTGCTACACTGAATGTAACACTAAATAAACAGTAGGTTTTAACCTCAGTGAAAAGGTTCCAACTTTCACACTCAGCACACCTCTGCTTCTGGGGGTACTGAAATGTTTCAAGTGCCATGGGCAGCTCCATAATTGCCAGATGCTGAGTGCCCAGAGCTGGAGACTGAGGGGTAACTTTGGCTTGTAGCTATGTACAGGGAGCTCCCCCAAACTCCTAGGGACATTACCCTCTGGCCACATCCACATCCTGAGAACTGTGATCCAGTTACAGCTTGTCCGCTGGGACAATTGTTGGGCAATTCCCATACTCAGGACATTAACTTAGTAACTGATAGTTCAGAGATGCGATGTCTGAACCCCTGTGCTTTTAAAATGGTTTTGGTTTGTAAAATGCCCAGCCATATCTCAAAATCACATTTATAAAAGTGCTTGTAAAACTTGAGCTATGCATACCTCCAAATTCTGTTCTAATTTAAAAAACTGAAATGCACCTACCCAGAAGAGCCACAACAATAGGCCACAGGAGTAATTTTGGCTTAGTTTGCATTTGTTTATGTATTTTTGGCACCAGCCATCACTCTGCAATTCCATCCATTTAAATTATTGGTTATCAGCAAATATGGTGGTTTTTTGGCGTCATCGCTTCTTCAAATCTCAGTTGCTATTTCTCATTTTTACTGTTTTTGAAACCTCTAATATTTCTGATGGTCACAGTCTTACAATTCTAAAATCTGGATTAATTATGTTTAAATTTTGGTGGACTGGCTTGTACAATTGAACAAACTCCAGCAAAATGAGTTCTGGTGAAACGTGAAAGCTGGAAAACTTGTCTCTGCAGAAAGGACTGTGTGCCTCTTGGGACCCACTTCAAGGCTCAAAATAGGAATTAAGTGGAATTTAGGCAGCATATGTGCTGCTGTAATGGCTCTCACCTATGAGGCTGGGTGTCACCCTGGCACAGCAGAAATGTACTTCAGTTTAATGAGCAGGGAGCCAGATGTGCAACCCTGGCTAAGAACTCTCCGTGTGCTGCAGTGAAAACATGGCCAGAGGAACCAGCATGTCAGCTAAGCACACAGCAGTCTGCAGTGCAAGGCTTTAAATAAGTACAGAAGCTGCTCCTTACTGAGAATTAATGCAACATGTTACAACAACATTTTCAGAAGTGCCCTGATGAGATGCATCATCAAGGTAAGGTACTTTTAATCAATCTTCCTTATCCACTGATATTAACAGAATCATGTTAGCAGAGAGTAAGAAGGTGAATACTTAGAGCAAGGTGCAAAGGTCTTTCCTCTTCTACATTGAAATTACATTTTTTTTCCACCAGTTATAATCTAAATTGGTGAAAATGTGATTTTTCAATCACATTTTTCTGTTTGGCACATTTTTCTCCCTCCCTCTTGCCACAATTCACAACCAGTGCTCATAAAATGCTCTGAACAGCCTGATTCCCCCATGCTGACAGCACTGAAGGCTCACGCATCAAAGCAAAGAGCACACTTCAAACTTCAGTTCTGTGTGGGGCTTTCCTTCTTTGCCCAAGACTGCAGGACTCATGTTCCAAGAAAGGCATTCAGCCATTTTCTACACCTGGTTAGAGTTTTAAAGGTGAATCTGTTCCTGTCATTCAGAAATCATCCCCCCCCCCACCTTGTATAGGTTCAAATCCATGATACTAAGGTAAGTTGAATGAGGATTTCTGAAGACACTGAGAAAACTCCTCCTAAGTACAAAACATTTGCTAGACAATTGATTTAACATGATGAAAAAACTCAGTAATGTAAGAATTCTATTCAAATCCATAGTTGTTGACCTTAATATTGTAGCGATCTATAAAAAGACAGTATTTTGAATTCCAAGATGCATGAATTTCTCCTCTCCTAAATTCATAAAACTGAACCTAAGTTGTATATTGTGTTGTCTGTGTCAGAATGAATGGAATAATGGACTTACACTAAACCAGCATCAATGAAGAAAGCTGTCTTTAAAATTTAAGAAAGAAATTATTTTCTCAAGCAGTTTAGTTCTGACACCTTTAATTTTTCCTAAAATAAAATACTTCTGCCATTATGATGCCAGTTGCTTTGTTTATGTCTACACAAATTCCAGTGAAGCTAGGAGATTAATGTGAAATCACAGCCACAGAACCTGACCACATTTTCTTGACAGAAAACATTCAGCCAGAAAATACCATGATGTTCTGGTAACTCACTGATTTACTCTGAATTTCACAGAAAGCTATCAAAGCTCTTAGTTTGAAAGCAACTTCTCTAGCATTCCACCATAGCATCAGTTATTGAAACTGTGATGTAATCAAACATTACCCTGTTTCTTACACACCAAAGTTACCCTGTTTCCAAGACAAAATGGAAATATTGCTGAAAAGCAGTATTTTAAAACTTCAAACTTTACTTTTTCCAATGCCTCGTATATATATATATATATATATATATATATACTCAGTTGAAAGATACAAGAGGGGAAATATTGAAAAGACAACTCTTTCAAATAATGCTATGGTTTGAAAATAATTGTTTCATTATTAGCTTATAAAAAGGACTTTATCATTTTAAAAAAAGTTGAAGTATATGTGAATGTGACATAGATAAAAAAAACAACAAGAACTTTTCAAACAAATACCAGTCACTTAATATTGCTAGAGAAGTAAGAAAAATCATAGAATATTTTGTGTTGAAAGGGACCTTTAAAGGTCTTTTAATTCAACCCCAATCATAAGTCTTTTAATAAGAGGGAAAAATGTAAAGCCCAAGCATGTCTTGGTCACAGAGAATTTCAAAGAAACTGTGTCCTGATGAAGTGATCTGCTGAACTGTGTACATATTAGACTGTGGGAATTGCATAGAAATGTTAATACATACTCGACTGAGGACTTTGGCAAACTGAGAAGACACCAAGTTAAAATTACTGCAACTGTAAGCCAGTTTTTCTACAGGCATCCTTTGATCAGCATGAGTCTACTCAAAGTGAAATTTAGCTTTTATATCTAGAATTGCTAGCAGACCTTTGAAATTATATTTTTTTCTGGTACTAATATTCTAACAATACCCTTAACTAACAATTTTTAAGCTAAAAATTTTTAAGTGATGAATACTATAAATCATCAGGGAGCATCCTTTCAGCAGCCTCAAAACATTCAGAAAATAAAATAGACATTTATATTCACTAAAATACTGCAAAATGCAATGTATCATTAATGAGCTGAAGAAAAAAAGTTGTTTTGTGACAGCAGAAGTAATGAAGCTTGGGTTCCCACACACACCTCCACAATACCTTCAGCTCTCTCTCATTTTCCCTACACACCACATGCTCTATACCCTCAGCTCCCCTCCCATCCACAAACTTCCCTTCCTCTTCCATGAGCTGAACAAGAGACAACACTGGTTTCATCTGTTCCAGAGTTAAGGCTGTGCTCCTTGGCTGCCTGGAGTCTACCTCCTGAATGCCAGTGGAGCCCAGAGAGTGTTCTACATCTCCCACACTGTCACATTGAGGAAATGGCTTTAACAGCTCCTCCAGCCCCCATAAAGGTCTGTTATAATCACTCAGTACTTCTGAGACCTCTGCAAGACTGGTTTAAATTGGCCATTGGATTGAAGTTCCTGAGAAGCACAACTAACAGATGGAAAGTGGGATTGCATAAATCTTGTCATAGGAAATAAACCCAAAAAATCAGAGCTGTTATACAAAGCCTGTCCATACGCTTTAATACTCAGCAGCTTGTTTAAATGTAAGCTGATGGCATGAGGAGCAATGCAAACATTTAATCTGTCAGTCAGAAAATTGTCAAATTATCATTGTCACAGAACATTAGATGCTGTTATTAAGCAGTTACAAGTACAGTATAAACCATGGGGTTTTGTGCCATGTACATGCAGCACCAGTGACACATAAAAATTTAATGTAAAGAAATACTGCACTTCTAACAAAGGACTTTAGGGATCAGTAATTAAAATATTGCAAAAATTTATCTTTTCATATGTAATTAGACCACTTATTTTCAAAATTATTATATCTTCCGTATTTTGGCCCATAACAACCACAAAAAATATTGAAATAAAACACCCAGTGGTTTACTAGCCTTTAAAATGGATATCTGAATACAATCAAAGTTTCAAGGCACTTTACGTCCCCTCCTTTTATACCCTTTGTTTTGCTGCAGCTCCATACCAAAGATCTTGGGAAACAAACAGCAGAATTCACGCTTTCAAGTTTATGAATTCCTAGGTTTGTTCACTACTATTTGAAAATGAATAAAAAATATCAGCAGCAAATGTATATTTCACTGATGCTAAAAATATAATTCAGGTAAATTTGGGTAAATTGGAAAAAGGCACATCTTTGCATAGAGGGTGATGTAAGGACAAAATGACAGCCTCGGAATCTGTACAGACTTACTGTGCCTGAAGTGTAAGCCTGATGTGCTAACTTTCTGACAGTTACTGAAGTTTCCATACTGATGAATTTTTACAATCACTGTGTTGGTGGTGAAAACTTATCAATGGTTATGCAGTCAGCATTATTTTATTTCACCCTACAACAATATTTTAATTAACTTGAATACATCAGGTCAACTTATTCCAAGAGATATCCTGAAATCTGGCAATTTAGAAAAAAGTACCCGTAAAACAGTTATCTGAATTTCTGGTCAGTTATGCAATTTTATTCCACTTTTGATGCAACAACTGTCATTAAAAGACTATCATCAATAATCAATTTACTTAATTATTCATGCCAAGAATATGAAAGTTCTCAAGCTATATCTCTTTTTTAATCTTTCCAATTACTTTCCTCCCAGATATTTAAACAATTCATTTTTTCAATTAGATAATGTCTGAGGACTAATACTGCTAAAAAAAAGTTAATTTGCAAGAACACATTCCTGTAAAATGCTTCTGAACAAGAAGTGACTACAGACAAAATTCACACTAGCAAAGATAAAGGGTCATATCTGGAGACTGGGATAAAAACTGAGGAAACATGAAAAGAATAGTCATCGACTATCACTTTGAATGAAGGGTTGTGCAAATGTTGAGAAATCCATGTAATATACATGGCTGGGTATCTTTTCTTCCTTTCCACCTGTGTTTCACTTCAACTATCCTGCTTTTTTGCTGCTTCTCAGTTCACAAGGGCTGTGCATCCACAGCACCACTCCCTGTGATCACCTTACCCTGTCAAACTTCTTCCTCCATCAAACAGGACCTTTATGATCATGCTAAATAGAACCCAGACTTCTTCATGATGTGTTACGAGGGAAAAGCTTCATTTTGCTCTATAGCCCAGATAAACTCACCTTTTCCTTGATGACATTATTTGGTAACAAGTAGATAGAAACGTGTAGATTATTTGTGCTAAGTTCAACATTAGATTGCTTCTCTTTAGGAAAACAATGTTTTCCAATCTGATTTTTTTTTTTATTTTACAACAATCTTTTCCCACCAAAAAAAGCTATCTTCCATTTTTTCCCCATTTAGAATTATATTTGAATTGTCAGAGAACCCCAAAACACATTAATTCATCAGAACTCTTAATAATTGCTTGTATATAAATGAAATAAAATTTAATTTAATAAATTTAAATCTCATAAATTAAAACATAAAGACTAAAGCTTTTCACTAAATTAATTAGATAAGACTAAAGGCAGTTCTAGCTATGGTTGAACTTGAGATCTTATGGGTCTTTTCCAAGGTAAATGGTTCTTTGATTTTATTAGTAGCTGATTTCTACTATTCTGAACATCCATGATGAAAATAAGTCCAGTGGAATTGTATATAGTAGTTGTACACTTTCCTACTTCATGGCACACTTCCTGTAAGACCCACTGTTGCATTATTTCTCCAACAAACATAAGAGCATATTCTAATTCAAGTAAAAAGAAGTTTTCCATAAAGAGAAATTGTCCATAAAGGAAAGTTGTCCATAAGAGGAGAACAGAATGGATATTAGCAATAACTATTCAGCTTCCTATGTGGACATCCCTAAATAACCCAGGAATCTGAATGATCCAAATCTGATTTCCTTCTAGAAAAAAACTGTGGAGCAGCTGTTACACAAGACAATGTCCCCAAGTTTTTTCAGAATAACTCTGGAAAGCTCCTGATATGCTTACAGTACTGTTCTTTTCATGCAACTTTCTTGAAATCTCTCAAAATGTCCTTGAAAGAAGAAAGCTTAAGCCAAACATCTGGCTTAAATTTATGCTTATGTCAATTTTATTTTAATCTCCATCCTTTGTTTTATACAGTGTAAAAATAAAACAAAGCAAATCCTTTACAACTTTAAAAATAATACCTGCCATCTATTTATATGTTATTTCACAGTAGAGCTGTAGTGGGATAACTGCTGCTATAAGTCCCTGGCCCCAGGATACACACACCTGATCAAATGCTGCCAAACAAAAACTCATGAAAATCTTACAACCTAACCAAAACAAAAAAAATAGAGAGCATAACACTTGTGTCTGTAAAGAGAATGTACTTCAAGCTACTGCCAGCAGAGACTCCCATTGCTTTCATATTGAGAAGAAAACAATTTAGCAGAATCACCAAAATCATGGAACAAACAGCAAGCCACTATGTTTTAACTACTTTAATAGGGTTATAGGAAGAAGCTCTCAGAAGCAGCCACCTGCAAGTGCTTTGCCTCCCCCTCAATTCATTCTTTTTACAGTTTTTCAAAATTATAAATCGTTAGTATGTTTTAAAAAGGGAAGCTCAAAAGTATAGTTTGGTCTTCCACAAAAAGGCTGGCACATTTCTCAACAACATTTCAGCTTGGCTGGATGAGAGCAAAGTGAAACATTTTAACTGTAATTAAGTTAACTTGCGAGCCAGCCTCTACATCGCATTGTAAAATTAAAGGGCCCCGAGCATCTGGCCTGCACTCCTTCCACATATGCTTACCCCAGGAGCAATGTGCTTAGTTTGAGGAGACATCAGGCGTCTGTCAAGCATGTCAGCCTCACTCCAAGCAGGCCAGCCCTTCCAGCAGCAGCAACACTTCTTACAGAAGCAAAACCTCCGACACAAAGCAGAGCACCAGCGGAAACGTCGACGAATCAGTCCACATTGACCATTATTTGAAATACTTGTACTTCTAAGGCCTGGTGTACAGGGCCCAGCTTTTTTCTATATGGAGCAAGACTGTTGCTGGCGATTTCTCTCAGCTGTTGATCTGCTCAGTCCCTATGTTAGGGACAGCTCAGCAGAGAGCCCGTCACCATCAATTACCAAGGAGGAGTGGGAGGGCTCTGGGCTCACGGTGACGTCAGACACTGTAAGAACGAAGCCTGCACTTGCTGGAGTAACACAACATTTTATTCATCTCAGATGCATGGCTTGAAGCATGCATGGCACCCTGTTAACATTCAGCTGGCCGTGCAGCCAGAAACAGGAGAACCATCTGAGAATAAACACTGCATAATCAATTTATTGATGCTTGTGGATAAAGATCTTTTTTTCTTCCCACCCACCCACAGAGATATTATGCACTGGAGTTTCAAGATGTAAATATCAATTTAAGTTGGAAATTCTCCCTGTAAAAAGAAAATTCTGCTTGACAGTATTTAAAGTAGAAGATCTATTATGGTAGAAGATACATATAAATGAACCTTAATTATGATTTTTATATAAACTACCATCCTAAAAAAACTCTCATTAGACATATTATCATGGCAATAATTCTATAAATTAGCCAATCCACTGAAATCATCAAGAAAACTTACATGCATATTATTATTGGCTCTAACGAGTTTAAGAATTTGCAAGATTAAGGTCAACTGGCTTAAAATAAGACAAAGGTTACATGTAATTAAGGAGGAAAGATACATGGTTGTATTGGTCTGAGGCTTCTGGGTTGTTCTAAAGAAGAGAAAGGAGCAGGCAGCAACAAGCAAGGAATGGTACAAACAGAAAAAGAGCTCCAGAGAAGCCACTTTCTCCCTCTGTTACTACTGAGATAATGAATGCTGAGGCAGTGACTCCTCAGAGTAGCAACAAGCACAAATACTGTTTTGGCTCCAGCCGCTAACTGAGCTGGGCAATCTTCTCTGCCTGTGCCTTGAGACTGGTCCTCAATAGGCATGTGAGACAAGCAAAACCCCATAAAGTCCAGCTCTGGTCCATGACAGCTGAAAACATTGCCTATTTTGAAAGGCCAAACTCTTAATACTGACTTTGTGAGCAGACTGGAAAATCGAGGGTACTCGGAGAGGGAAGGGCACACCCTACCTACATGTTTCACAATAAGTATCAAACTAGATTTTTTTTCCCCTTTTAAACAAAGACTTTAGACTGGCTTCCATTTATATTAACTGGTTACTACACATATTTTCACACAGCCACTTATAAGGTGTACCAAGATTAGTCAATATAAAGTTATTCTCTTACAGTATAATTTCTTATTTGTATTATCTGCATACCATATTATTAACAGTCTTAACTCACTGCAACAAGAAGTGATTTTTGGTTAATACCCAATCAGGTGATTGTTTGTTTGCAGTAGTTTTCCCAATTTTTTTTTTTTTTTTAAGGGAAGTATGAGAAAGTAGGATTGTTAAAATGTTACCACTGTTTCAGAATTCAGTATTCATGTTAGGTCCAGCTTGGATACTAAAAGAGAATTAAATATGTAGAAACCTTGCCCTTATTTCTCATTTCTGTTTACCTGAAATAGATTGAGAAGAAAAAAATACACAGAACATTAACAACCTCTTGCATAATTTATTTTGACTTCCATAAGGCACTTCTAGGACGGATTATTAAACTCAAAATGTTGAAACAACTACTGGTTTCCAAGGAAGCAAACAGTAAACTTCAGCAAATACAATTTTAGAAGGCTATGAGAAGTGTAGCAATTTCTGATGCCATACTGTATTCATAATGTTGGGGGGTTAATAATGTTGGGTTAAAATAACTGAGCTAGCTTTTTGGCAAAGTTATTATACTCAAAAAGCTTAACACATGCTGTGGGACACACATACTTTGGGGCAAATCAGAAATACTCTGAAGAATACACAATCACAGTCCCAGTTGGAATATTGCAATTAGGACAGAGCAACTCCCAATTCCAGAGGTTTATTTTCTGCCCTTCAGCAGATTTTACAGACTACTGAAACTAAGCTTGCAAAACCACACTGTCATCATTGAAAATTTTGGTATCACAATATTGAAACAAAAGAATTTTGTAGTAGAAAACATAGTTGTGAGATAATCCAAAACGTAGAAACAGCAATAGAAAACTTTGCCAGTACCAATCACAGTTTCAAAAGCTTCCTCAATCTTCTAGCCATGGAATAGAAACACCCCTTTTTCTTCCTTTTTTTTTCCTTCCCTTTTTTTTTTTATTTTTAACTTCTGAGCAGCAGACAGTCATGAAACCGGTATACAGTAAATGCTAGATTACTTCTGGTCCTTTTTGCCCAAGAGGGTGAATCATCACTTGAGAAGCACCAGATCTGATAAAAGGTGGCTCCTGTGTAATCTGACAAATTACGGTGCCTTAGAAAAGAAGTGAGTGCTCCTCAACCCCTTACAGAAAAACATTACAGCTTTACTAAGAGAACAGGAACCCAATTAATCCAATTGTTACTATTTTAATTAATTCTTTAATCCTGTATAACTCTAATGGAGAAGCAGCCTTAATTTTAAATCTTAATATTCTATATTTACATAGTGATTTCACCAGAAGTCTCAATTAATTTTAAACACAACTTTATGAAATTTTACTATGTTTGGACTATAAATGTCATTAAGCACATGAGAAAACAGATGTACTGATTAACTAAATACTCAGTAACACACTAAAAGAAGCTTGCTTGTGAATGTTTAATCATTTTTGAATTTGTCTTTTTGTCTAACAAAGTAAGATGGATGTCAGTCTATAAAAGTTCTTGTTGACAAACCAGATAAAAAATGACTTGTTAGAGATCACACAGTCAGTAATTCAGAAGTGATAAAGCCTTAAGACATATGAGTAACTTTTCTCATCACCAAGTTATTGTGCATCAGCTGATCCATATGTGGACATGTGGGCATGCTTAGCATATGGCAAACAAATTAAGGCAATTTATTGTAATTCTGCCTCATTATGAGTTATGCTGTCTGACATTTGCAATGGGTATATGCATGAACAGATAATACATGGCACCTTGTAAATCTACATATAGGGACATTTTTCAGTTTTTCCTTTTCTTCCCATTTCAAAGGTAGAAAATGCATTTGGTTTTTTTTTTTTTTTTTCAGTTACCTCACATTTGCTTTTATTCAGTCATCAAGTCTTACACAATTTCTCAAAACATAACTTCATGTTTCTGAGCTCCCACCGTTGGCCCTCTAGGCATTCAAGTATCCCGTACAAAGAATTCAGGTTGAGTTACCTATAATCCAAGCTGTTCCCTTTTCCTATTTGAGGTTCAATATTTATCCTTTTGCCATTCCCACAAATGACATATGTTATCAGCTCTTCTCAGCTGGCAAGAGTCAGCTTTAGAAGAGTTTGCTTTCCCCTTTTAGAAGATCCAAATTCTTTCCAAAAGATATCAAGGTATTAAAATCCCTCATTTATTTAGCATGACAAGACAGTAGAACACTGTATATGCCTACACAAAGTTGATATATATGAATTTTGACAACTAAAAAGATTTTGTTGAGAACAGAGATGATAGTCAAGGCTCACACAGAATCAACAATTCAGAAGCAAACAGGCCAGACTCAGATTTTTTGAATTGCTGCAGCAGCCTTTCCACAGAAAACATGCAAACCCACCCAACTCCTGTCAGCAGGACAGTGCTCAGTTCCCCAGCTCGTGTCAAAGTTTACGAAGGTTTCTCAGATTCCTCCTTCCCTCTCAGACCTGTACCAAAGGGCCAGTCCATTTGCTGTTGTGCACGCTGACTGACACAGAAGAGTCCCAGGTGAGATGCTGAGAGAGCAGCTGGGTGATACTTCCAAAGACAACAGCCCAGTTTCTCACCCAGCACAGTGGTGGCTGAGCTGTAGGATCACTCACTGATCACTTTCCCAGTACATTCTGCCCAGTTGAAGTAAAGGACACAAACAGGGTCTCCTGCCTCTAATGAAAAGTTTCTTCAGTACCAGATTTAAAGTCAATCTCTCGTTTTTCTCTCTGTGGCCAATGAAAAGTCAACTATTTTCTGTAAGAGGAAGAGGACTCCAGATGAAAAAATTGTCACAGAATAAAGGAGAAAATTCTGTAACCCCTAAATACTGCAAAATAGGTTTGAAGATTTGAAACAGGTGAGTACTCAAACCAGCAGTGTTATTGGTTACAACAGACAGGGAAGAGCTTGGTGGACGTTTCTTAGTAAGGACAATCTGACTTGGTTAGATACCTGGTAAAATACACAAGAGTGCCTGACTTACCAAGAACTGCACCTGTTTGACCAGCTAACTTGAAGAAATTGTCTTGCAAATTGTTGACCTTGAGACCATCAATTGCACCTGGGAATGAATTGTTGCATATTCGTGGATGCTGAACTTCCTGACTTCAAGTACACGCTGCTTTGCCAAAAATCAGTTTAGTGGAAAATGTGGGATTCCACCAGTCTAAACTCCCATTTTTCATGACACCTTACTGCAAGATCCACAAAGTATATATCAGTGAGCAGCAGGACTTTATGGATAGGTGTTTGATTTTAATTTCTGCAGAAAAGAAACTTCAGTACTAGGTAAAATTTTAAGGTCCCTGATGGCACTGAAAGATGTGCTTGGAAATATACAGGAATCTGAGTACAGCACATAAAACACAAATGTCACATAAACCAGCTAAATTAATGGTTTAAACAAACTAATACTACTGCTGGCAGCAGAGCTCTTGGTCGTCTCCACTCCTGACCCCATCCCTGGTACCCCAGCAGGCACTTCCTTCCCCTCTGCTCTCCCAGCATTTGTCAGACCCTTCTAGGACAGTGACATACCTGGCTTAGCTGGAAAGGACTTATTGGTTTTGTGGGTTTTTTTTTCCAGGTCAGTAACATGAAATGGATAAAGAAAACAAAAGCAGGGGAAAGGATGCTGGTAGTAGTGGGACAATCCATCACTGCAAAGCCTTACAAGATAACCCACCAAGGACCTAACTCCCTTGTGAGTTTAATTTCTATTTTGCAATGCATAGCAATAGCTATGCAATGTAATGCTGTATCAGTTTAAAAGCAGAAGAGACATCTACTTCAAAAGTATCACACATTAAAAATATTAATAATTAACCACCCACATGCAAATAATTAAGCAAACAGAAAAAATGATGGCTTTTAAGATAGGTACAGTTGGGCTTAACATTTAAATGAAGGGGTGTTTTTTTGTTAAAGATAATTATTGTCACATTTTTCTCCATTAAAGTACAAATTTAACTCCCTCACAGTAAGGCACACCCTTTCATCCATATATTTTGATTTTCTACTTATAATAGCTACAGACAATGTTAGCTTACTTCAATCTTCTTCGATGTTAATTCTTCTGAAAATGTTCTTATTGGTGTGGTCTGAAGCCCACAAGGCTCTCTTTGGTTGGCTTTAGATTAGGGCCTTACATAACTGCAACATCTGGGGCCCATTTCAACTATGCAAATTCCAGCAGACACAATTTCTGTGTGTATAAATTAAATTTCGTTTAACAGACACCTGTATTTTGGAACAGTTAATACATATTCTCCAAGAAAAGAATGAAATAAATACTGCAATTTTGTATGACATACACCCCTAAGGTATTCCAGTGTGGGGTTTTTTTGGTTTTTTTTTAAACTTTGGTGCTTTGAAAATTAATATCCATATCTGCGCAGGGTATAAAAACCACAGCAGACCAGTATTGCCACAGCTGGAACTACTGGAAGTTAGAAGTCCCAGGGTCAGTACTCTTCTCCTACATTGTTTCTATTCAAAGTACAAAAGTATTAAATATACTCTGTAAATTCTAGATTGATCTGTGGTCTTACTCAGGAGCCAAGAAAGCAATCTAATATTAAAGTACAGTAGACACAATGCAGCACTGCAGAGCCCACAGGAAGCAATTGTTAATACATGACTAAATGCATATTTGTCCAAGTGCAACTCCACAGTGAAGTTTGGAAGGGATTGCTATCAAACAGTAAAAACTCCCCACACAATAGCCCATTAACCTGTAATGCAGAAGTATGATGAACTGTTACAATCTACTTTCTTCTGAAGCATATTTTTCCTCCAGTGAAGAACAATTACAAACCCTTGTTAAATTGCTTTTTTTCTACTGACAACAAAAAAAAATCACACAAGTATATCTCTATCCATCTTTGTAATTGCACAAACAATAAAATGTTAACAGGATTATCTCTAAATCCTTGCAAGAGTTCACTATTACTACTATAGGAAAAAGCTTTCTGAAATAAATGGATATGCCAGAACTACTACCCAGCGAGGTGCACTGATTTACAGGGAATCAGAGGATGGTCTTGAGATTACAGCATTTAAGATTATATCAAAAGTAGGTCAGTACTACAGTTCATTATAAGGACTAAAAAATGCTGTTTTAACATTATTTTCCCAACTCCTATCAATGCAATAGGAATGGATTTTTCACACTCTCATCTATTTATTTCATGTTCTCCATTGGAGAACTATTTATCACAGACTACTATAGCCTAAAAATATCTGAGATTATCTTTCTATATTGATAGAAATTATAGTTTATTAAACTGATAATGCATAATTTTCAGTGATCCATTCCAAACAGCAGCAGTCTCCAAGCATGAATCTAAAAGGCACTAGGCTTTGCTATTCACAGCTCAACATTACTTATTTAGATTAGGAAAGCAATTCCTTGCCAATTAAGACATGGAAGTAGGCTCAAGAAAACAATGTAACCAGCAAAAAGAATGCTAACTTACTCTTTTTAATAATAACAAACACTGTAGTTTGATTTTTTTTGTTTCAAAGAGTGATAAAAACCACAGTCATACCAAGTTTAAACTACAATATATTACACACATAACCTACTTTGACAGAAGACTAGATTGCAAAATAAAGCAATTAAGCATTTAGTCAACGTTAATTGAATTCCCTTGTCCTCACCTACGTAATCATATTCTCATTTTCAGGAAGCTCCTACATTTTTCAGCACTCAGACAGATGAATGTTTACTGATCTAGTACATCATATCTTTTCTTTTTTTTGTTCCCCTGAATATTTGGGCCCCAGGCCTTCTGTTATTCTGAAACCTGTGTTATGAACTTATTTGTTGTTTTTTTTTTATTATTTTCTTTTCTGAGCAGCTCATCACTAGCATTATCTGCAGCTTCAAAAAATTCACAACAAGAACCACAGTAAGATGAAGGCAACTTTTTTCCCGCTTTTCAGCTGAGACTTTAAGCACGCAGAATATGGGCAAAAGGGGGCATAGTATTGCCTCAGTATTTGAAATTGGAGCATGCAATCTTCTTGTTGCCTGTAGCACTAAAGTTTGGTGTACAAGAGAAAGCCTCCTGCTCCCAGTACCACTGCCTGACCTCCAAGCAGCTCACAAGAAGATAACCTCTTGTAAGGAATCTTAGGAAGACATGAAGAAAATTTATCATTCACTCACATGACAATCCAAAAGAAAAAAAGCTTTTTTTAAAGTAAAAGAGCTAATTAATGGGTAGAACAGAATTCAAATACAGGCAAACCCCTTAAGGTAGGAGCATTGCTCCTCTTGTATTTTGATCTCAAAGATCAATTGTCAAGAAAAAACTTAAGCCATCACAAACATCTGCAGTGTAAATTCAGAAACCATATTGCTGTTGAGTACATAGCACATACAGTAAATGACAGAACTGGACCCAAAAAGTGAGTGGACACAACACATTCTTGGAATACAAATCCACTGAGAGACAGTGAACACACATTTAATAAAGCTTAGGAATTGCACCACAGCTGCAGTTTTTGTGCCAGTACTCATGGACAATAAAATGCTACGTGGAAGGATATCACTGCACGTTTGCTTCATGCTTATATTTCCATCTATTTCTGCTACTGGCTAATATTGCAAACAGCTAAATAAACCTTTGATCTAATTTGGTACAGCATATTTTATCTCAAGTGCTAAATTAATAGATGAGGGAAAGAAAGAGAAGAAGAGGAGATACACACCAAGTTCATCAACTTTCAAAGTTAGCTTAAAGGCCGATATAAAACATAAATCCCAGGAAGCATCCTGGTGCTAGGCTGCCTGTAAGCCCCCTTCAGGGCTTAGAGATCCCTCTGCAAAACCTTCCAGGGAAGGAGGTTGGTGTTAAATACACTTAAAGGTTCCTCCTTTTCACTCCTTTTATGTTTTTCTGTTTTTACCCTGGTTCTGTTCTTGTGACCAAGGACTTAGCTTTCCCTCTGGTAAAATGAAAAGCAAACTCTTGCTCTGTTAGAACACAAATTTCTCAGAAACATCAAACCCAAATGTGGGGTACTAAGTGCAACCAGTCCCTTTATATTACTGTACACAGGAGGAAAAAAAAATGCACAAAGAACTGTTGTGCAATTTCACTAAACTACATAGGTCAGTAAAGATGTTAGTACTGCCGAGTACCAGGGTATGGGAGGGAGTTTTCCCTACAGCATTAAATAGTGCTTTCGACCATGAACAGCAGAGGGACAGCCCAAGACAGCAGGAACTGCACAGAAAGTTACATTATCTCTGCAAACACAGACTTCACCTGATAGTGTTATTTTATTTTCCTCCCTAATATAATTCAGTTCATTTTTTCCCATTATTATTTCCTTAATATTCCCCATGAGTCAAGGACATGATATACTCTGCTTTTAAACCTGATTTCGCCCATAATCAGAAGTTGCAGTAGACACAGAACTTCCTGTTTAAATTTGCTCTATAGCTACTGTCAGTATTTTGTTTTGAAAAGTTCCATTTTCAACACAGAACATATTTGTGAAAGTACTATTTTTCTAAAGTAGAATATGGAGATCAAAGACTCCATAGTCTCCAAAGATTGCATTTCAGATCAGTTGTTCAGCTAAAAGAGAAAATTATTTTGCAAAGCATCTACTGCTGTGTGAATTATCAAGCACAAAATTACTTACAAATGATTGCTAAAATGTAATCTTGGCAATG
This sequence comes from Climacteris rufus, assembly GCA_013398175.1. Taxonomy (NCBI): domain Eukaryota; kingdom Metazoa; phylum Chordata; class Aves; order Passeriformes; family Climacteridae; genus Climacteris; species Climacteris rufus. The sequence goes on from VZRZ01003262.1 coordinate 224,412, forward strand.
CAAATGCCATCTTTCATAAAAGGGCAGAAATGGAAATGCTTCTTAATAAACATGGAGGTACCTCCAAGGGCTGGAGAAAGATCACGACTTTTCCTCCTGGCTCTTTGGGCTCCTGGTTCACTCACAGTAGTTAGCAAAGGAATCACTGCAGGGCCACAGGAGATAAACTGGTGGCTACTATCATGGGACAGTACTCCTGGCTCCGCTTAGTGGAGTCTAATGCACTGACATGCCCAGACCATTCTCCTGAACCGAAGCCAACTGCCTTGGAGTTGCCAAGTCCACAGTATTAAACTGTCTTCCCCTTCAAAAGAGGATGGTTGAATCCAAACTGTCCCACAGAAATACTGCCTGGCCTCTGCTGTCTCACAGGCCATGCTGAAGAGCTGCCTGGAAGACTGCGAGTTAGTCCTGGCCAAATGCACACCACAGACTGTTCTGACAGCTCGACAGAGTTTTTCTCCTTTGCCAGGAAACCTCTGATGTGCCTCAGCACCACTTACAGAAACAGCCCTAGTGCTAGACAGTTACAATAACTCCTATGGGCAAAGCCACAAATGTATTTTAAAATGCTTTCAGGTGATTGTTTCAGCATAGTTTCTAAGCAAACTTAAGTATTTCAATTTTATATCCTCACCCGCTCATCTAGAGTTTTCATTCAATAGACAGAGTCTCATCCCCCCAGCAGGTAGGGCCAGGCCATCAGCTGCCCACGGAGCATCTCACGTGTCTTAAAGGCTTTGAGAGTTTCCATCAAATTTGAGCACACCTAATATCAGCTTATCTCTGTTCTGAATCTCCTTACTTTTTAACTTCTGAGTTAATTATTTCTGTAAAGATTTGGTAAAGTAGGAAAGGAAATTTACAAAACAAAACAATGCAAAATTGTGTTGGATGCAGTACTGTCATTTAAATGCCTGGTTTGCTTCACACAGTTGATGGTTGTTTAACACCTGAGTTATATACACATCTTGGCATTTTACACACAGATTTTACCACATCTCCAGGCATTTTACACACAGGTTTAGGTACAGACCCACCCCTACCACTGCTTCCCTTCTCATTGCCTTTCCACACAAAATTTCATTACCTTTTAGACATGGGAAATATTGAGATCAGTATAACATAATACAGTTTAAAGCACATGTTCACTTCAAAACAACTGCAGAGAATTTCAAACTTTAAGGCTCCCCAAGATTGTGCCCACTCCTGCACTGCTGCAGAGAACAGGTTTGGGTGTGGGGGTTTTGTTTGTTCTTTATTCTTGGCTGATAAAAGATTTTAGTTGAACAGCAAATCAAACATATGAAATCTGTGCTTCAGCTCCAGAGACTAGTCAGAATCAGAAAGTAATCAGAGACAGGAATTAAGGGAATGATTTTGTGTCCCAGATCCGGGGAATGCTGGGCAGCATTTAGACAAGAGAGTGCTGGAAAGAAGCTTCTAGAAAAGAGAAAAAAACCATAACACCAGTGGAAAAAAAAAAACAAAAAACAACAAAACAAACAAACAAACAAACAAAAGAAACCACAGAACACAAAACTCCCAGTCACTATTTCTGGTACATACCAGATATTTTGGGATTAGCTTATGATGCAGAGAGGTGAATACATTGTAGAAAAGAAATAACGTGAATTATAAAAACAATTAGGCTTCTTATATAACAGAAATAAAAGAAGGGAAGGGGATTAAGGAAGAAAACAGAATGAATCAAATGCAAGTATTTTCTAAAAGAGCATGTTTTACCACAGGAGCGATTTTGAATCTGCTGCATGGCTGCAGTAAGCTCAGTGCTGCTCTGCCCACCCAATACCCTCTGCCCACCCCGCAGCTGAGGCTCAGAGAGGGAGGAGGAACACCCCTTTCCCAGCTCCTCCATGGTAAAGAAATGTGGAACTAATCTTTTCCACCTCTTCCTTAAAATATTAGAAACGAAAATATTTTTGTAGACTGAATTTTTAATTGTTACATATTTGTTTCATTAACAGTGCACAGAAGTCACAGCTGAAGCACTCTTTATCAGACTGTGTTGTCTTCCATGTTTTGTGCAAATGTTGTTAGCAACACAGAAAAACAGAGGAGTTTTGTGGTGTCTGACAACAATGCATCCTGAGTTAAAGACATGAAACCAGTATTCTCAATTACTTCAGCACATCTAAAAATATTAAAATGCCAACTATAGCACCTTGATGGAATAGCTATGAATCAGATGAATTTTTAAGAATTTAATTGTTCAGATTACTTCTTTTTCAAACTACATCTTCTGCATCAATCTTTTTTCATCCACCTTTTTATTCAGCCTGCTCTTACTCTAACTGACTTAAAAGCTCACCTTCAATTCTGGACTAATTCTTTTTTGTATTATTATTCCCTTCTACCTCTATATTGTTTGCTGCTGTCATCATATTTTGACTTTTTTTTCTAACCAATGTGATTTTCTTTCCTTCTTTTAAGCCATTCTATCTCAATTTATTCTATTGTTTTCCTATATTTGTGGTCCTAGAAAAAAAACTCAAAAAACCCTGCAATAAACTCCTGCTCTAAATCTTATTTTCTTAGAACACCCTGAAAATAATAATTTAATCAAACAATAACATAAATTTTGTTTTAGAGACCTGAAACCTCACCTGAGAACTGTCAAGAAGTACAGTTTCCTCAAAAAAAAAAAATTCTTAATCCTTTTCTTCCTTATTAAATCCAGTAGAGCGAAATAAAGATCCATTACTTGCAAAATTATTTCTGTTGTAAATCTATTAGATCAGCCCTGACAAAAATGAATTTGTAATGAAGAATATAAATAATTCAGGTACATGGAAAAGTCAGGTCTACTGGAAGGTGCTACATCTGTAGTATTTTTGGTTTAAAGCTGATTTACAGAATATTTCGTGACAGATACCTTTTGATGGAGGGTTCAGAGCCCCCCTCTCTCTTTGGTCATGTATTTCTCACCTCCTGATAAGCTTCCTCATCAGTTTGTGTGAGAAATAGTGCACGAGAGAAAGGGAAGACTCTGGTATCAGTTTGCCACCACCAAGCCCAGTACAGTTATGAAATAGGTCATGTAAAAGGGTCATGCAAAACTACCAGTTTTATTTTTTTCTAAACTGAGACAGGAAGGTATTCTTGCTAGAAAGCAGAATAATTTCAATTTTCCCCCCTTCTTTCCAGGGTGGGATTACTTAAAGGAAGCAGAACACTGCGATTTTGTCCACAAAAGAAAAACCCAACCAACATCACTGTCCACTGAGGGAAATTCCCATAGGGAGCAGAAAACCTAACTTTTCCTTACATTTGTTATTTTTAGAATTTACTCCTTATCTTGCTGTGAGAGGAAATGCAAGTGCAGTTCCATTTCAAGGCATGGTTTTGACCCCGAGCTCGGGCCCTTGCACCACCATCCCGCCCTGTGGCCCAGGCTGCGCTGAGGAGCGCGAAGGGCGGGTTCTGCTGGGGCTCCCCAGTCTCGTCCCTCGCCAGAGCACACACCAGGCCCGCGTTTGTCCTGGCACCGCCGTGCCCATGAAAGCAGCCTGCTACCCACCCTCCCCAGCCTGCCTCGCACTGATTGCTGCTGCCTAAGGAGATTTAGGCAGTTTGCGTCAATCAAGGATTTAACACAAGACATACAGGCCATCCCCTCTTAACACAAACAAACAGCTGCCAGCACCTTTCTTGATGAGCTAAGGGGGCTTGGGCATCTGGCAAAAAGTTAGTTATTTCTAGTGTATTCTATTCTTTTACTATCTAACCTAATAATTTAATCATAGGACTGATTTTAAAGGTTCCCATTTCTCTACAGCAGCAAAAAAAAGCATTTAGAAACTATGAAGGCAGGTATAAATAAAAGAGGATTCTTGATGAAAAACAATATTAAAATCCTTGAATTACTTACACAGTAGGAAAACCATTAACAGAGTAAACATAGACAACCATTAAACATTTTTCCAATGCCAATTGTCTAAATAACGAAACAAAAAGAACTCAAATAATGAGTTACAGTATAAGGCTTACTCCTTGGTCCATGAAATAGAGTACATCTGTATCAAAACTTCAGAAGAAATTAGCATTCACAAATTAAAAGGCTCCAAGCCTTGCCAGATTTTTTCAGTTAACTGAATAATATTAAAAATAATGTAATTAGTATTCAATTAATTTTTACTGCTATTGTGTATTATATAATTATTAATTATTATTATTAGTAGTATATAAAATGTTTAATTAAAAATATTGAATTTAGCTGTTTCAAATTGCAAACTCAACACAAAACATGCTTGATTTTAGAGGCAATCATTTCTGTTTTTTAAACCTGGCCATATTAAACACATACTAGCAAACCAAACAATTATGTAACAGAATTATGAAGTCTTTAAAAATTGTCCCAATCACTACACAATGAACTTCAGGAAATTATAATGAAATTAGCAGTTTGTCAGATGTCCGCAGAAGGCAGACAAGGAAACATCCCTTCCCCAAAAATGATCTGTCATGCAGTGGCTAGGTACATTTCTTGTCCTCACTCCTCACCATCAGCACATTGGCATTTTTCTCACAGATTAAAATGAAAGGATCTAAATATAGCTCACATATTGTTTTATTTCTTCATAAAATAATTTAAATACAAGTACTCTGCCCTAGATTCTCCTTTCAGTAAGCAGTTTGGTAGCTCCTACTGAACACCATTAAATCAGTCACAGTCATTCTTTTAGCCACAGTTCCAGAAGTTCCCTTCACTATGATAGAATCTTCTTACAATTATAGCACCTCTTAGTACTTGAACTTTTGATCTGATTTTCTTAAAAATAGCGAAGAGTCCCAGTTCAAAAGAACATTATTGAAATAACAGTATTAATGCTATTTAATCAGCTCAATTTTCTTCTACTCTCTTGAAGCAGAACACAGTGGGCTGCATATTCTATTCTACACTCAGATTGACTCAAAAGTTCAAAGCTGTGTCTTTGAATAATTTCATTCTGACACTGTTAAACAGCAATTCAGGAAGCATGCAAAGCATGGTGCTAATATTTTCAGGTAAAGCTTGTCTGTCCTAACTTCCCATGTTCTTCTGCTGACAGGTTTTGGGAGTCAAATCCAAAAGTTTCCACTCTCAACTTCTTTCTCTCTTTCTATGCCCCTGCAGAAGCAGGGAGGATTGTAGGACCTGGCGAACTGCCTCGCAGGCTCAGCACCTATTCTTCATTCTGTGGCTTCCTTAGGAGCTGTCCTGCCTTTCTGGAAAACCTCATGTAAACAGCCTTCCATTGTGTTCCAAGGATGTTTTCATAAACCTTCAAAACTCTAGGTCCTGTTCAAGGGGTAATATTGCCCAGTTTCTCAGACAAAATTAAAATCAGATGTATTTATCTTGAAAGAGGGTCTCAAACATATACTAAATTTCAGAAAACAAAGCAAATGCTGTGACTTTGTAGAATGATTTTGTCAACATACTATCTATCTTTTCTTTTTTTAAGTCAAAGGAGTATGAGCTTGCTTCTACCTGGAAATTAATAATGAAACATGGGAATGGAAATAAATATGCCACAGAGATTTAAAAAAATAAAATGGCAATCGCTGGGACAGTTCTTGTCCTCACTTATGCTCACACAATCCTAATTAACACTGGCAGAATTTGGCCCGCTGTACAAGCCCCATCTAATCCCTTCACTGTAGTCTGCCACGCCAGAAGGTTATTCCTTGAAACACTCCCCAGTAAGCCGGATAATTCTAGAAATGACATTTCAATGCCACTGAATCAGTTTGCCCAGTGCTACAATTTAATTTCTAAGCCTTTTCCACTTGACTGTATTTGTATTACAACATAGAAATGGTGATAAATGCTTTTAGAAAGAAATCAGAACCAACTATGACTATTTTTTGCCTGCAGGTTGGGACATGCATTTGGAAATTATCAAGTCTTTGCAAGGGCAGCATCATCCCTCATTTACTCTATGCATACAAGGTCCATCACAAATTACAAAATACAAGCAGAACAGTTAGAAGGAGAGTAACAGAGAGCCAGAGAATCATCTAATGAGTAAGATAAAAATAACAAACCCATTTGCTTCATGTTTTAGGACTGTGTTTAAAATGAGACACTGGAGCAGCAAGAGCGGAGAGGCAAGAACAGAGCAGCTGTTTTTACAATATTTAGCTCCCGGCTCCCAGAAAGAGGGCCTGTGAGGGCAGGGGAACTTAGGGAAAAGTGATGGACTGGGTATCCCAGAGGCTGCTGGAGCAGAGCTGGGGAGAGTTTAGATTAGGTCACATCATTGTCCCAACACTGACAGTTCACAAGGCCGTTTTGCACCTCCTTTCCTGAGCTGCACTTACAGCTCGCTACCTATAACCCTGGTTTTAAGAGTGAGAGTTTAGCATAGGAAATTATGGTGTAAATAAAAACAGATCCTGCAAACAAATTGGTCTTCTCTACTAAATTAAAACAATTTTTCTAAATATTTCCATGTTCAGCTCCTTGCTGTGCTGACTCTAAAACCTGTGTGGAATAAAGGGCAATCTGCACGGTTTCTGGGGAGATGTACTCTGTTTTCCCATTTATGCCATGTAGGGATGAAACAGGGCCAGCTTCTGCACCAAGCCCAGGGTTTTATGCTCTTTGGCAGCCTGGCTTTATCAGCTTCCCATCCAGCTGCTTAGGCATGTGAGGAAGAGCTCACCCAGTGGCACTTGCTGTTTCTGTGCAGCTCTGTGAAATGGGCAGCTCGCAGCAGGGCTGGGAGAAGATGCTGCTCTGCCTGACATTGAAGACAGGAGCTCCCTATTATGCAGATCAATACACCTATACTTTTCAGAATGGTAATGTCTTCATAACATAAGGTACATGAGTGACACAGCTTTTCATTTTCACTGATGCCCCTCCTTAGAGCATCAGGGTACCATTTAAAGACCACAAACTTTTTTACAGCTTAAATTTCACTCAATTTCTTCACCTGTAGTCTATTGCCTTGTTTAAAATACTCAGATTTAATATCCTTGGTTGTGCTGGTTTCATCTGGGTGGGGTGGAGTTAATTTTCTCCACAGTGACTAGTACAGGGCAATGTCTTGCATTTGTGCTGAACACAAGGTTGATAATATAGAGATTTTTTTGCTGTTGCTGAGCAGGGCTTACACAGAACCAAGGCCTTTTCTGCTTTTCCCACTGCCACAATGGCAAGGGAGCTGGGGGTGCATGAGAGGTTGGGAGGAGACACAGTGGGACAAGTGACCCAAAGTGACCAAAGGGATACTCCAGGCCATGTGGCATCATGCTCAGTATATAAAGTGAGAGGGAAGAAGGAGGTAGGGGAGACATTTGGAGTGATGGTCTTTGTCTTCCCAAGTAATAGTTACATGTGATGGGGCCCTGCTCTCCTGGCAATGGCTGAACACCTGCCTGTCCATGGGAAGCAGTGAATTAATTCCTTGTTTTCCTTTGCTTGTGTGCAGAGCTTTTGCTTTTCCTATTGAACAGCCTTTATTTCAACCCATGAGTTCTCTACCTTTTACCCTTCTGATTCTTTCCTCGATCTCTCCAGTGAGGAAGTGAGGCTTGGCTGCTGGCTGAGGCTAAACCAAAACAGCAGTAAAACTAACTTTTAACTCTACCAGTTGTGAGACTACTGATTTTTCCTTTTCCTTTTCCTTTTCCTTTTCCTTTTCCTTTTCCTTTTCCTTTTCCTTTTCCTTTTCCTTTTCCTTTTCCTTTTCCTTTTCCTTTTCCTTTTCCTTTTCCTTTTCCTTTTCCTTTTCCTTTTCCTTTTCCTTTTCCTTTTCCTTTCACTTGCAGAATGATAAAAACCTTGAAAAAGTCCCACAGTGTAGCAGCATAAGGAAATTCATATCTGCTCCATAGCACTCTATACTCCACCACACTTCCTTGAAGACAATTCTACTAAGAAAACTAAGACTATCATCCAAAGCAAATATTTAAATATACAATTTTCTTCAATTCTGACAGAAATCTGAACAAATATTTAGGCATATGTGCAACAAAACAGATTCTTATGATTATTTAACTATCCATAGTCAGCAAACACCATTTTGTAAAAGTTATCTCAGTAAATAAATTGCACTCAATAGCAACAGAATTTTCTAAGTTCTGCCATAATAACACCAATACAGTTTTATAAACCAAGAACCACAAAAGAACACTAAACCTCAAACGTAACATAGAAACATTGAAAGACACTTGGCATGCCCATCACCACATTATGTCAGACCAACCATCTGTAAAAGACTTTGGGACTTGGGGGTTTTTCCTGTACCATCAATTGGCAGCTGATAATATTATACCATAAAACACTGCAGCCATCTATAAGTATCTCTGAAGCTCACCAAAATCCACAGAAAGGGGACAGGTAAGCAAAAGTTTTGTGCAAAAGAATAGGAAAATTCTTCAGAGATGAGAAGGAAGTGGGCTTCGAGGTCATTTTGCTGGCACCAGCAAGGCTGCTTTCCAGAGGCACTCAGGATGATGTTTCATCCTTGGATTTTAATACTACTACTTTAATGTCTTGTTCTTACGTGTACAATTCAGACGAATCTATTCAGATTTATTAAGGAAAATTTAAAACATTCTCTATTATAATCTCTCTAGATTCATCTTGAAACTAGGACAATACAAAGTTTGGAAGGATAAAAACAAGAAGTGCTGACAGCAGGGTAAACTCACTGTATAGCAGGATTTTGCAGAAGGTAGAAAAGAAGAGCAGCTTAGAAAGGTGATTCTACACCTTCCAGCACAGACACTGAGAGGCCCCAGAGACTCCCTGCCACAGCCACAGCCATCCTGGGCAGTCTCAATGCCGGGTGGGAAGCATTGTGTAGGTTTCGCAAGCATATAGAAAAATGCAATTAAAACATCTGTCTCTCTGAAAAATTAGGGCCTGAAAAATATGACCTTAGACTTTCCAAAACAGTTTTCAGTTCAGTGCTCTGCAGCCCATTGCCATATCAACATGGACACTCAATTTCAGCATGCCTTTTTGCTCTGAAATATATTTGATGATTTCATCTTTTCTCATGTCAAACTACATGTGAAAGAGAAAATAGGAAGTTCAATACAAAGTAGGCATTAAATGACATCCCAAACTATAGTTTTAATGAGGGCTGAAATCTTCCTGGCACTATATAAAATGATACTGTGGAATTAAGGTTAGCATAATCCTAATATTTACTGTGCAGCATTTTTAGACTGAATTATCCTAACCTTGAAGAAAGGATAATTCATGGCCAAGGCCAGAGAACAGAGCTGCACCATTTCCCATCGTGACTGGCTGTGCAGGTCACATTTGGGCACACTTACCCAGAGCTGGGCACTCAGAGTACTGAGCACTGGACACTGAAAAGGAACAGCACAGCGTTGCACCTGGCCACACTTCCAGCTGCCCCCCTTGACTACATTTGGGACTTACTGGCACCACAGGCCATTCTGACTGGATCCACATCCAGCTTGCCAACCAGGTAAGGCCCATGCCAAGTTACCACATGATCACGGAAGACAGGAAGCACCAGATCCAGGAAAGGCTCTGGCAAGGGTAGAGGCCAAACCTACCATTTCAACCCTAGAAGCTCTTTCCTACTATGGTCCAAAACTTGTTATGGGAAAGAAGCATTTACTCTTGAGACAAACAAGAGGTCAGCTGCTAACGCTGAGATCACAGAGTATCCCTGAACTGCTCCCTTACCAGGCTACAGCTGGCAGCTTCAGAGAATGCACAAACAGGAGCAGCCTACTGCAACAAAACACAGGAAATACTGAGACCCAAATTAATTAAAAGTTAATGAAAATAATGAAAATGTAGCTGTACGAAAAATAGGGAAAATTGGCTGATTTCTAGCACCTTGTCTGGTGCTGAAAAGAAGTACTGAAGTTCATGTTCCACCACTCCTAGTTAGAGCTTCTTGAATCACACTTTTTTTGGGAGCAGGGGCCAAATCAGTGTCTTGGAAGATTATGTAATGTCTTGTACAACACTAGCAATACACCATTTTTTTTTTCTTTTTCCTTCTACTGAAATATAAATAAAAAAATTTATAATCCTGGATTAAAGAAAAATTAATATTTTGAAAATTGATGCCTGATTCAGGACTTGATTTTAAGAAATGTCTGAATTCAGAGTGTATGTTTGTAGTACAAGTATAACCCTCTCTTCAGAACCTCACAAAAATTTTGTCTGGATAATTCTGGATAATGAATTCATTGATGATTTCCCTTTGCATCTCAGTAACATTTAACATCCCTCCCATCTGTCAGAGTCCTCAGTTTTCAGTTCCAGCTTTGACACTGCACACTCACTATCACAGTTAATATTAATTGGTAACCAAACAGAAAAGCACCTGAAGCAAAGAAACCAGGCAGAAATAACCTTTTTATTCCCACTAGGCAAGAATGAAGACATGGCAACAGGGCACTATGCTTACCATTTATGTTTACCCTGTACATAATAAAAGACTTCTCCAACCAGAGTGAATAGACATTTTTTCATCAGCACTTCTGTTTTTCAAATGGAAGGTTTATATTATATGCAAAATTGCATTAGGCATGTATGACTTACTCAGTGATTTGCATAAACATCTTCCATGGCGTGCACAAAACTTGACAGCTGTGATTTGCTTTACCCATGCATAAATAACAACAAAATTAGCCCAAAGACTTTTACTTCACATTTTAAATGTAAAGCCTAGCAGGGTAAAGAAAAAGGTTATCACTTCCAGAAACACTGGAAAACCACTTAGCCTAGACCTAGCAGGAACACACTAGAAAAGGAAACACAACAACAAAAAAAAAAGGTAAGAAAACAATATAAAATTTCCACATCGCAGGAGACATGTACCCTACTCACCTCAATGCCAAATGGAACATATAGTCAGAAGAGATAAATCAAGAGATGTTTATTTTAAATGGTAAAGAATATATTTTTTGAGAACTTAATATTTTAAATATCTACCATTTGTTTACTTGGAGAAGAGACAAAGATTTCAAAATTTTTAAATAAAATCCAAATATTTTCAATATACTTTTAGGACTTTACAGTAATTTAAAGTACCTTAAAATACTTTGGTTAATCTATTATTTGGTTAAATTTAAGATATTTTTGAAGTCTACAAGAAGTCACTGGCTGAAATTTACTGAAGGCTTATTATTTGCTTTTTTCTATAACTACTTCTAGCTATTTAAAATGTGCATAGAAGTAAATTTTGCTTTAGTCTAGGTGACTGTACTGTGCCAATGGAAAGGCAGGTTTGCTGTCAGAGGAGATGATTCTCTTCAGATTTAGCCAACATGTAGAAGGTGGGAAGGTATGGAAGAAAATGACTTGCATGACCTTTGCCTTCTTGCACTCTCAGGTCTAGACCATTTAAACACTTCAGTCAAAGTATCCTCTTTAAACAATACAGGCTTTATTTAGACAATAAGCTGATCAAGCAGACAGGTTAATTATTTGCCTTCAGCAGGATATGCACGTTGGTCACAGCTGAAAATCACAACTACTTTTGCAGTACGTTCAACAAAACAATACTGTAATGTGAATATAAGTCAAAATTGAACCATAAAGTGAAAATAATTGAGTAATAGGTCTTAAATATTTAGAACTAGAAGGAAATTAGTTTATATTAACATTTAAAAATTCAAATAATAATTCTAACAGGTTATGGAAACGTAATCAATAAACTATATTCCTTCCTATCCAATGGAAATAAAACAATTCTGCAAATTTATCAGTTTGAAAGGTTAACCTCTGCCATTCCATCTTTCCTTCATTTTTATTTACAGACTGACAAAATGACTTAGCTTTTTTTCTTTTTTTTTCTTTTTTTCATTTTTTTTTTTTTTTAACTTGTAAAAGTATAAATCAGGGCAGCTTTTGGATAGCAATCCCTTGAGCTTCTAATTATCTATTTAGTTAGTTGCTTAGCAGGATGGTAGCAGAAATTATGTTACCATCCTTATGCTAAAAAAAAGTTTCACATCATTTTGAGTTAAGAGCACCCTGGCCTTGACAGTAGTTTGCTGTACCGGAAGGCAGATAGCATAGCACAGGAAAAGAGCCTAGAGGCATTAGTGTAATCCATCGACGTTAAAGTAGGAAAGCTAAAATTATTTAATACTTTTTAAGCCCACAGTACAGTAAACGGTCTGTTGCTAGGAAGCAATCCTGGCTAAAAATACAGCTCTTTTTAATATGCTGACTTCAGGTCTAAAGAATGCCGGAAATGGGTCCCACTGAAGGTATCTCTCACGCCCCTCCTCTCATTCCATAGAGTCCCCAGTTCACATCCACAAATGTATGAACCTGAAGTGTTCCTGAGCCTGGAGGTTATGGATGACCAAGGAAAAGACAAGCTTAAAAGATGGGTGATGTTTACGAACTTCTTGTCAAGAGCGCCCACATCAGGGGACCCATTTTGAAGAGTAAAAACTCTTCAAAATTATAAGATTTAAAGCTCTGATCCCCAACTCTGACAATGGATCTGCCATCATGAAGGAAGATTTTCCCCCTAGAAACCTGAGAACCCAGGGAGAGGCTGACTACCTGGGGAGATCCCCCAGGGGAAAGTGAGGGATGCAGTGAAGGGTCCCAAACCTCTCCTTGTGTGCCTTGATAGAATCCCATGAATAACCAACATTTGTCCTGTTCTGTAAAAATAAAAGCATTTGACTGTCCTAATTTACAGCTGTAAACAGGTGAAGCAATTCGTAGTCATGCAAATAAAAAATTAAAAACCTCAGAAAGCAGGATTTGGCAGTAACAGTGCTGAGGAGTTGCACCCATTTGGCTCTCAGAGAACTGACCAGTGCTACAGTAATACTGGACCAGTAAGTTCAGCACTGTTAAGGAAAACACATCAAAACATGACTTGCAAGGGAGGAAAGTGACATGAATAACTCGAAAAATGTGACCCCAGTCCTTACAGGAGGGTCTGGATGAAGCCGCAGTTGTTACTTTCTGTGCATCAGGTAGACAGTCACACTTCAGAGGATAAACAACATATTAATGAAAGAATAAGATATATAACACTAAGCACAGAATTGCAAAGGTATCATGAACTACTGTAAGCAACTTGAAAACTATGATTACAAAATATTACCGTGGTCTGTCTATTCTACAGTGTTTACTGAATGCATTCTATAAATTAATTGTGACACAAACCTGTGTTTCTCAGTAGCTACACAGTGTCCCTGAAAATGAAAGTAAAATTAGAAGTTGATGATGGCCGTACAGCAAATAATGTGTAACTTTTTTTAATCATTAGATAAATTTCCTGTCAATAATTACTGTCATTGCTGAATTATTTTGAAATTCAATTTTATTTTTTATATTTTTACCCTGCAATCCTTTCTCTTTTCTAGGTGGTTTTCTGCTAGAAAAGAAGATAGTGTGGTTTTGCCTGCAAAATTACTTCATTTGCTTTACTATTCTAATCCAAGCTGGTGCTGTTTAACAGGCAAGGTTAAGAAGGAAAGATTCAACTATGGTATACTTTTTTTCCACCTTAAACTTACTTATAATGGGAATCAGTCACTGTCTCAAGCAATGTGGGGTCAGTCCCGTTGTCTTAATGAATCCTAAAAGTTAAGCTCTGACTCTAAACATCAGTTGTTCTCCTTGGTTTCTTTCCTGGCTATGCTGGATGATGGAGAGGAGAGCTGGAACACCTCTGATAGCTTTGCAAGAACCCAGCTCATAAATGGATCAAATCCTTGCCTGAGAAATGGCCCTCCATGGATGCTTACAGTGAGTTCAAACCAGTTAAAGACAAAAATGCAAAGATTCCAACATTCCTGAATGTCCTCTGCCCTCTGGATTAACTTTCACAGCTAGTTCCCCCTTTCAGATTTTCAAAAAGTCTCTCTTATAAACATTACATTTGGAATCCTGTACTTACCAGTTAGCAAACAGTCCTCTGCATCAGTGAGGTATAAAACTCTCCCTCTTGTCATTGTTTAGCACACTGACTACTTGGCATTCTTAGTAGAGAATTTTTTCTCTTTGGATTTTATATTCTATGTCAGTTTTCACATTTCAGCCACACAAGAAGCGAACATCTAACTAGGCTACTTTTTGTGTAGCTTGGTGCAAGCCATGGCTGATATCAGAAATAACAGGAAACATTCATTTTGGAAGCACAGTGATTTTAAATAACTTTCTTCAACCTCCTCCTTTTTAATTCATACAAGAAAAATCCTATCAGAATGCATGCACTAAGTAGTTAATTACAGACTTGAGGAATTATCTACATATTTTTACAAATTACACAGTCTGGCAAGTCTGGAAAATTTCAACCTAAACTACAGTTTCAACAGTGCCATTAAGTCTTCTGTTAATGATGAATGCACCTGGGCCAGGGCAATTGCAAGCAAAGGTGCAGGCTGCACAGAAAATGGACTGAGAGCAACCCTGAGGAGAAGGATTTGGTGGTGCTGGTGGATAAGTTCAGAATGAGCTGACACTGCACTTACAGCACAGAAAGCCAATCGTGTCCTGGGCTGTGTCAAAAGCAGCATGGGCAGCAGGGGAAGGAGGGGATTCAGGCCCTCTACTCTGCTGTGGTGACACCCCACCTGCAGTGCTGCATCCAGCTGTGGGGTCCCCAGCATAAGGGCATGGACCTGTTGGACTGAGTACAGAGGAGGCCACAAAGATCATCAGAGGGCTGGAGCACCAACCCTATGAAGACAAACTGAGGGAGTTGGGGATGTTCAGTCTGGAGAAGAGAAGGCTCCAGGGAGACCTCAGGGCAGTCCTACAGTATCTAAAGGCAGCCAACAAGAAAGTTGGAGAGGGATTTTTTACAAGTAGAACAAAAGGGAATGGTTTTAAACTGAAGGAGGAGATTTACATCAGACATTAGGAAGAAGTTCTTCACTGTGAGATTGAGGAAACACTGGAACAAGCTTCCCAGAGATGTCATGAATGTCCCAACCATAAGTTCAAAGACCATCACACAACATTATAATTAACTAATCTGAAATGCGTTAATTACTGCTAAAGAACTTTTTCATTCCTTTTTTCTTAAAACTGCTGTATTTTCAGCAGAGAATTTACACCATCACTAGGAGAACGTCATTTCCCAGAGCTAACGTTCATTACTTGTGACGTAACTTGCAGCATGAGAATTTCCTTGAAAACTATATAATAAAAGAATACAGTAGTTTCCATTAGTGTGGGAACATACCACATTTCTCATAGGATTCAAAGTATTTCCCTTAGCAACAATAAACTTATGGAAAAGTTACACAAAAGTAGTTAAAAGGATTGGGTGTAAGTGAAAAGAAGTCCTTAATTCACAATCATGAGCTAGTCCAGCACCATTTCAGTCATAAATATGCAGAAATTTCTCCAGTAGTTTAGACCAAGTGGGACTTAGATTTCCACTTTAGCGCTTTTTTAATCTTGTTTTCCAAAGGAGGCAATGTGCACATTTCTAAGATTTATTTTAGTTACAAACACATTTCAATGGAGGTACTTTGAAAAATAAACCAGAAACTTTGTCCTTTGGAAGAGGTCACTTACAAAACATCTCTTAAAATAATCATTTTCCAGTTTACCAAGATTATAAGGGAAATGCACAGGAAAGGCTGCAATTCAGAAGTCATTTCTTCATGAGTGCTTGAATCACTCAGAAAAATAGTTTCACTTAAAACCTGCATCCTTACTGGGATCTAATCACTTAGCACATTGTCTTCCCAGTAGCAGATCAGATTTAGAGAGGTACCAGTGCCTCATTTACCCATCAGCACATCAACCCTTTTCCTCCTTCGCCCACCAAACCAGTCACACATGTGACACGGTGTGCAGGTAACCCTATCAGTAATGTGGAGCAAGGCCGTATTACCTGAGCAACACTGTCAGACATATCAAAATCAGGACAAAATGGGAAAAAAAAAAGTGATTAGGGGAGGGCTGGTTTTTTTGGGCTAAGAATTAGGGTGGGAAAGGGGAAGAACTTAGGAGGAGAGAAAGGATCATATAAATTGGCAGATTGATGCAGTGACTGATGATGTTTGGGGGTGCTTATCAAGTGACCCCAAACCTGGGTCCTCCCACAAGCAGATTAGAAATCAGGCTGCGGGGTTAAACAGCCTTGTGCTAGGCTATTAACAGGGACTGGCTTTGCTTTGGACAGAGGAGTGTTTCTACTCCTCACATCCACCCCACTCCAGTCACGCACAGCAGCTGAACACTCCAAATGGATTTCCTTCAAAACCCTGCAGAGAAGCAGTGCCCGGTCACACCACTCAGTTCGCAGGCCCAGAGACTGCAGCCCTGGGGCTGCTCCCAGACCACTGGACTTCCTGACATAAAAATAAACTTCCCATTTGTTTGGGAAAGGTGAGACATTAGTTTTATTCATTTAAAAGACTTCCAGTTCAACAGTGTACAGAGGTGATTGACTGATAACATGAGATTATCTGATAAAGAACAGGCCAATAACATATGCATTGCAGTGCAGCCCACATTCCCTGTCGTGCAGCCCACATTCCCTGTCATCCCTAATGCAGGTGAAAAGACTAAAATGTCTGATCTGGTGACAGTGGAGAAAGGTGTTGTGCGACTGATGCTATTTTACTCATCACAAATATAGTATAACCATACCTAGCATTGCCTCGCAGTTACACAGCACACAGAGGTTACATCAGAACAGATTTACTGACTTCAAACAAGCATTCAGAGATAATTACTTAACCTTACAGGACAATATTAAGTATTTGACAGAGTTGACAACATTTGAAATTATACTTGAGAGTACAGTTTGTTCAGAACAAAGTTGGAAAGTCATTTAATAGATTTTGCTCTACCATTGTGTCATTTTGCCAAGAACTGAAGAGCACATCCCCGTTCTGCCCTGTCCCTTCTCCCGCTGCTTTGTTGGCCAAAGCACTGGGAACACTTCAAAATGTCTGGCAAGCCAACATTTTTCTACTTACTCTTCACATCAAAGCTCATAGGAGAACTCAATTAAGTTTATGAGCTTTAGTAAGTGACCTTGCAAGGGCCCAACTGTCAGCACTGAAATAGCTAGCTTGTTTAATTTCTGTTTACAATGGGAAAAATCTCCTAAAACAAGTTTCTGTGATATTGAGAAGCATTTTACAATTATAATAAACCAATAAAAGTTTGTCAAAACTCTTACAATTAAAGCTAAGTGGAATTATTATAGACCATAATACTACATTAATAATACATTAATACTACATTAAAACTTTTTAAAAGTTCAAAATAGATTTGAAATTAGATATTTTGTTCATTTTCCATGAAAGAATACAATTTATCACTTGATGAATTAAAAATCTGCTATAGCTAGCAATGGGTGATTATTTCTTCTTCCTCTAAAAATCTGCTCCTAAAAATACCTTAAGAGGAAATTAATGTCTATTCTATAGTTATATTTTGCTTCATTATCTTTATTCTTTGTCAGTTGTTAATGACTCCAAAGAATATCACCACATATTAATGTCTTCCAAGTACAGTATTCCATGCACATATGCACGCCAAGTACTTAAAAATTCCTGTTTTATCAGTGTTTAGAAAGAGACTAAAACATTACATAAAGTCTTAATTTCTGTACAGTAGAAAGTATGACAAAAATTACAAGGAATTGCACTCTTTTCTAAGTGATCAATTAATCAGAACCAAGAAATTAGTTATGTGTTCTGTGAGAAACAAGATATGGTATATGACCAACTTTCAAGTTTGCAAATAAAGGGTTTTGTGAGAAGAAAAAATGAGATCTTGAACTTGGGTGTTGTACCATGGTGCATCTGCCTTGAACTTGGGTGTTGTACCATGGTGCATCTGCTTCATATTCATCTGTCTGAGTAAAAGTAGACCCTATTAACTGCTATTCTAATTTCTGACAACTAATAAAGGCAATTATTATGCTGAGGCATTCCAGCAAAATTGCATTTCACCAACAGGCAAGAACAGCTCTACAACTAGATTGAGATGATGGTTTATAAAGAGTAAACAGTTTCTCAGAAGATGTCGTATCTGATTCATGCCTTCCAATATGAAATAAATAAAGAAGTAGATGTCAAGAGCTGGGATAACAACACTTTGCTTTGCTTGTTCCCTTTGTGCTTTTGGGATTTCATTCTGGGTTTCCTGATGTCTTTAGACATTCTTGCACCTTTATTGAGGAACTTCAAGGACACCTGAATGGCCCTTTTCAGCCAAAGAAAGATTAAGCCAAAGTAAGACTAAGAACTTTTGGTGCTTGGAGTTTAACAACATGAAACCACATTCAGAAGTGCAGCTATGAACAAATCTGTAAAATAATATCTTGCATATTAGTGCACTCAAATGACCCAACACAGTTATACATCATTTTTTATAAGAGCTATCTCACAGTCTTCAGGACATTACATTTTTTAAATGCATCTATCTCAAATTGTTTATTAGTGTTATTTTAAGAAGTAAAATTTAAAGTTAATTAATAAAAATATTATTCTTATTCACAATAGGAGTACCTAGTACACTAGACAGTGCTTTATATCTTCCACAGAATCATATCGGTAAGGCTGGAAGGAATCACAGTGGGTCATCTGGTCCAACCTCCCTACTCAAGCAGGGTCATCCCAGAGCACATGGCACAGTATTGTGTCCAGAGAGTTCTTGAATATCTCCAGTGAGGGAGACTCCACAACCTCTCTGGGCAATCTGTTCCAGTGAGTGGTCACCCACACAGTAAAGAAGTTCTTCCTCAGGTTCAGGTGGAACTGTCACTGCATCAGTTTCTGCCCTTTGCCTCTTGTCCTTATCTCTTGGCATCCCTGAGAAGAGCCTGGTCCATCCACTTGTCACCCTCCCTTCAGATACTGACAGACATTGAATTAAGGTCTCCTCTCTGTTGTCTCTTCTCAAGGCTGAAGAGGCCCAGCTCCCTCAGCCTTTCCCAGATGCTCCCAGAGTTCCAGGTTTCTCTTGCCCTGATGAGCCCAGAACTGGGCACAGCACTCCAGATGTGGCCACACCAGGGTGAGTAGAGGCACAGGATCCCCTCCCTCGACCTGCTGTCAATGCATTTCCCAGTACACCCCAGGATACCATTGGCCTCTTTGGCACAAGGGCACTGCTGGATCACGGACACCTTGTTGTCCACCAGGACCCCCAGGACCTTCTCCTCAGAGCTGCTTCCCAGCAGGGTCAGCCCCAGCCTGTACTGGTGTGTGGGGTTATTCTTCCCCAGGTGCAGGACCCTGCATTGGCCTTTGCTGAATTTCACAACCTTTTCTTTCCATTTTTTTCTCCTATTCCGTACATAAATTCTTTATTCAACACAAGGTAAATATAGAGGGAAATCAAACAATAAAACTACAAAATTACTGTGAGACTCAATGGAAGTCATATCAAAAAGCACAAATAATTCTTTGCCAAATCAATTATTCCAGTGGAAGAAAAACACCACAAGACAGTAAAACCTGCAAGTATTAAACACAAATGAGCCCTGCAATAAAATAATTGCCACATGAAGAATATGGTATTGGTTTGGAATGCTGAATGCTAAAAAATTGAGGTGTTGCTTGCAAAGAAACTCCTACTATTTTCTAAAAATTTGAAAGACAAGATATTGCTACATTAACTATCAGTGTCTGTTAAGTTTATCAAATTTAACTTAATAAATTGGCTACAAGTCTTTTGCATTCAAGAACCAGGTAATATGGGCAAATATCACAGAGTGGGATTTTCATGGAAGAGAAGACAAAGACATGTTGAAATGAGGAAACCACACTTGGCCTGGAAATAAGTCAATAATTCAATAAACTGCATCTGTTATAGTACCCAGATAGTTATTTACTAAAGCAAACATGAACTGAAAGAAATTAGGAAGAAGAGTGGGAAGTCAGATATAAAGGCCATCCCTTAAGCCTCTGCAGAGCAGGCCTCACTGAGAGGCTCTAGGTATGGGTCTTGACTTTTGAATTCTTGAAATCTAGAGATTTTACAGCTCTATTTACTTCTTTACTGGTTTTCAGGCCAAATTATTTTCACTCTCTAATGTCCTTTGAATCTCTTCTCTCATTTCCATGATGTTTTCACTTGTGACTGAAAACATTTATATATCATGTATAATGGAAAAGAGATTTTCATTGCCAATGTGTATCTTGGGACTGTAGCATACACTTCCACACATGTAACTTTTTATTTGAACTTTTTTCCCCTGTGTGACACACTTTTACATATTTTTGTCCAGATTTATCTAGTCCAGTAATCAACTGTTACATTTTGTGTTAACAAGTGATGATGCTGTTTTTATTCTAAAGAAAATACCTTACTGACACAGCCTACTGACATGTGATGATCATCCAGATAAACTATGTTAACTGTGCTGCTGGTGTTTTTTTTATTGTGGTAATTTTTATCACAGCTCATACTACCATAATAAATAATAAAAATTTTTGGTTTATTTGTTTTCGTTTTCTACACAGTTTTACATTCAGATTGCTTCTAAATAATCAAAAACAATTTCCACGTGGGAAATCCTGTTTGTTGTTTCCTTCAAGAACAGGCTGCCTAGTAAAAACAGAACTTAAGAAGACTTTCAATGTAATCAGTCTATGTCCCCTATGAATTCAGCATGAAAGAGTTAATAATGAGATAAAAATATCCTCCTATGAATGATTATAAAGAGAGAGATAAACAAATACAGAATACTTTGAACATATCATTACTAAATTTCCATGAAATTCTGATCAACTCTATCAAAAATTTTATGACTAAAATATGGGCACATTTCTTGAACATTTCTCATGAGCCTTTTTCATTATAATATTCATGCAGCATCACACATTACTTGAAGAATAGTATAACTTCATGCTATAAAAAGACTACAGGACATTACAAAAATGATACACAAGCAGAATCCCAGCTGAGATTTAGCAACTGTGCTGAGGACAAGTATTTTTAAAATGGAGCAAGATGAATTAAAACAGAAAATTATACAGCCTTAACACACAGCACTAATAATTTTTTCTGTAACATCTGTAAAATTAAGCAAATACAAAAGGGTTAAAACTTCTCCACTTTCCTCCATTTTTACAGAATATTCCTACACTGCAGTATGATCTCAGTCCTATATATCCAATATCCATTATTTTAATTGTCTTTCTGTTTGCCTTGGCTACCATAACTGTAAGAATAATTCTCCTGTTAATGCATTAATGTTCTGAGTGAAGAATTCATAAATGTTTATGCAGTTACATGTTTAAATCCATCATGCATCACTGGAAAAACAAGCCATTTACACTTTATTCACTCTGGGCCCATTTATGCCTCTAGAAATGCGAGATATATCTGATAATTTGGCATAAATTGCAACCACAGTCAGTTTTAATCTTTACAATTCAAATATATGAAAATTATGTTACAAATTTATATTGCAAGCACCTCCAATTTTAGTAGGGGCAAAAAAAAAACTTAGAAAAGAAAAAATGAAATGACAATAGAAATAACTAAATCACTGGAGTATACAGCTGGCATTCCTGCATCCAGATTTTAATGTCCAAGGCCAGTACAAGTACTGCTGACAAAAACAGGCACAACTTCCTTTTGTCCATAGATGCATATGTAATTTCACCTTCTATTTCATCTCAACATTACCTTCAAATTAAAGTTTGCGTTTTTTCCAACAGTCTCCTCTGTCCCAGAATAAACTGAAAGGCTCTGAAACTTCAAGACACTTCAAGGCAGTTAAAACCAATTGTGACTGAGTCAACTGGTAACTTCTGCTTTTTTATTAACTCTTGATAGTGAAAAAAAAAAACAACTTTACAGATCTTTACATCTTAAATCTTAAAAAGCAGAAAACACATTTGTCTTGCCCTCCCCGTTATATCTGTGTGGTTACAAAAGTCCACAGAAATTAGAAGCAGCATTTAGATGTGTGATAAATCCTTGTGCATGCTATTACACAATATTAACAAAAAAGTACTCTGGGAAAGTTTACTTCTCCTTACTGTATGAAGTCAGTCAACAACAACTTTCTACCTTTAACACAAATCACCCTCAAGACTCTTTAAAATTGCAGTCTGGTAGTCATGACCTCAGACAGAACACTGTACAGAACACGGTACAGAACTACTAAATTAATGATAGATTCTAATTTGCAATGCATCATTAATTTATTTTTCAAACTTGACTGCTTAATGTCAAAGATCATGTAGGCTGAGTCAAGCAGTGCTATCGACAGGGATACATCACCCCCATGCAGCCCAGACTCCCAGGGCCAGCAGACTGACTGCAATCCCAGCCTTGTACACACGGGCCACGACTTCCCATAAAAGCTGCCATCCATGCAGCTCTGCTTGCTGGCACAGCCCAGCTGCTCTGAGGATGTGGCAGAGCCCTGGTTCGCCTGATTCAAGGGAAAACTTTCCGAAAAGTCAGGGGAAGCAAGTCCTCTAGCTTACAGCAGACTACTTAAAGTTCTGCAAGCCCTGATGACCTTTCTGCTAATTGGATTATGAATGTTGCTCCAACCAAAATCAGAGGGAATTACACTGATAAATAAGTACAAGAAAAAACAGAGGAAGAGATAATATGTATCTAAGCTCTTTGCCTTTTCTTTCCTAGTGCTTTGAATCCCCTGAACTTTCCACAGGATGCCACTACAGCCCTGTGAAACCAAAGGCAGACAATCCAGCAGCCACAGGAGTTTTCCCAGAGGTTTGCCTCTGAAGGATGGAGACACCCCAGACCTGCCTCTATTAATAGAAAAAAACCTGTGCTGCCAGCAGAGAGAGCCAAAGTTGTCATCAGAAGTTTGCTGAGGAAGCTTGCTCTATTACTCAGGAATGCTAAGAGTTGTCTCCAACAGAAACTAAGGACTTGAAAACAACCAGAAAGAATGAAAATTACAATGTAATTTCAGTCAATGATTATGTGACAAAATGAGCGTTGTATCGCATTAGCACACACTAGATCAGGGCAAGATCAAACCAAAACAGCAACCCATCAATTAACTGAAAAGAAGCACCACTTCATAAGCAACGTAACACACAAGATTTTTCATTATTTTTCTGTTTTTCACCAATAATGGTGCATTTCAGCCAAAAATATTGTCATGGTTTGAGAAGTTTGGGGGGTCTAGCTTTTTGGGTGTGGTAGGGGCCAAAAGATGGCTCCTGTAAGGAGCTTCCAGAAGCTCCCACAGCTGTCCAGTCAGGGCCTATCTCTGATGGCTCCTGGAAGATTGATGTGCTGTTTTCCACAGTTGGGCCAATTAGGAAGGACAGAAACGCCTCTGCGACAGTACATTTAAGAAGCAATCTCTGTAGTACGCACGCGCGCGCCATGTAATCCTGTAGTCATGTAGTTAGTAGATTAGGCAGGGGAGAAGGAGTACAGCAAATAACTAGGGAAAATAAGTGAAACATCAGATATGAAAGCCNACGTCAATCTTTAAATGCCAAGAGCTGTGATTTATCAAAGGATGAAAGTCCTGCATGCAAGCCAGAGCTGAGTAACCAGTTGTCTGTTATGCCACTGACTGATCCAATTATTGCATGGATACACCTTTAAGCTCAGAGAGATACAGCTGCAGTCAGGAGCTCACTCCTTAGACCTTCCATCAAACCCTAGCCTACCCTTTTGCAGTAATATTTTAAAACAGCTCTGTGAAATAAGCAATAGTTTTACGACTGTTTCACAGACAGGTGACATATGTAACATCGGTATTTCCTGAGTTCATCCACTTTTGCAGTCTCTTCACTAGACTGAAACTGATGCCTGATGGATTTTTGCTTTTTCATTATTCCCTATGTATTCCCCATGTAGAAAGCCCTGTAACTTTCCATCCTAGTGTTTATATAACTAATACCCGATAAAGAAACCTCTGTCACAGTGTGTTCCTATTCCCCTAGCCACAATAGAAACATGTTTCGCCCTATGTTATCCCCACTGGCCCCAAAGAGAGAACACTGTATCTTCTCTGATGCTAACAAGATGACAACGAGACACCCCCCCAAAGTCTGGCCTTAATTGGAGAATTAATGTCAGCTAAGTAGAATCATAATATTCCCTATAAATGTGGGTGCTCTCTCGGGGTCGGCCCCTTTTTTTTTCTTTTTCTTCTTCTTTGGCATATGACTGGATCTTACCGCGCCTTCGGGAACATCAGGACACTTGGAACCCATAAGTGGGGTCAGCCCACCTCCACGGCCATTTGAATTCACAGAATAAAGGTACCTATTTCCCTTTCCCCACTTAAAAATGTGTTTTCTAGATTTTGTCTCCTGCTAGCCCGAAAAATAAGGCAACAATACTAATCCAAAGCAGAGTAATAACATGTCTGTGAACAGCAAGTGCTTCTCTCCAAGCTGTCCTCTCATCCATGTGCCTTGGGAACCTCAAGTGAAGAGAACTCATCTGAGGGAACCTTTTTTTCCTCTATTAGAAGCACATCAAATTTCATTTGTGTTACCATTATCTTTCATGTTTCAGGGTAAACATGAAATCAGCTGCTTTTTCCACTGTCTTGTCCTTCAAGCTACTTGTTTCATTTCCTATTTTCAAGTTGATCCCAAGCATACAAAAATACAGCTCTTAATGTAGCCACATCCTCCTCTGTGTGTTTCTGTATTTGTTTAATCCTTCCTTTCTAATATCACATATCTTAAGATTCAAAGCTCTACTTTGTCTTTTTATTTTCTCCCTTAAAATTTTATCCCCTCCTCTCCCTTGTTATTTGACTACATAACACTCTATTTTTCCAAGTTACTTGATATTTCAAGCATATTTCAGTATTTACATTCTATTTTTCTTCTTTTCTCATTCACTTTCTGTACCATTGTAACACTACATGTATCACCATGTTACTTCTTATGTAATAAAGTGAGATAGAAATATCAATCCCTTTTATTAGCTGAGGGAATTCACCAGGAATTATAATTTTGTTAATTACATAGAGTCAGACTTCCTCCTCTGTAAATTCCAGTCCTTTGAACTTGAGTGATACAAGGTGTGCAACACAGCGTTAATAAGAAGACAGAGATAAAAGATACAGTGTAGTCAAGAAGATTTATCTCTTTAATACCAATACTGACAACTAAACTTAAATACCAATAAAAGCAGAAAAATACTGTGTATTCACTCACAAACATCCTACCTATAGTAATAACAATGCAGCAAGTTTCCTACTCACCGCAACCTGTGTTTCAGGGAAGAAAAGTTACACTACCAAAGCGGCACATAGACTTTGCTAATTTTTTACCGTTTTCCACAATCTATAATTACTGACAGCAGAGCATAGCAGGAGGCTTTACAGCTTTCAGCTAAAGAGCTAGAATTTATTTTTGGGTATTTGTGGCTCAATGACCTTTCTGCTCAGTAGGTTGTCTTGGCACAGAGTCAAGGTTTGCGGCCCTCCAGCAGGACTCGTATGGTTCCAAAGGCCAGAGGATGCTTGGATAGGTAAAAATTACTGTAGTTAGAACACTAAAATGATGCTACCCTTGAAAATTACATCAGGTACAAATTTAATTGTCTTTCACAAAATACTGGAAGGTGCTTACTCCTCTAATATACTGGTAAAACAAACTAACCAAGTAGTTTACAGAAAGTACAGGGGAGAAATCTTTCATTAACATGCATAGAAGAATCTTTTGAAGATGCCATGGTACTTTAAATTTCAAACTTCCTTTAATCTCAGTTCTTACCACCATCTGCTGCTTAGGGCAAAACCATAATTTAAAGAAATATACCATGTCCCATAGCTGCATTTATTGTGACCTACTGACTTTTCCACAAGTGTAGGTCCTACCTACAGCTGTTACAGAGCTCAAAGGTAGCTTTGTTACATAAAGTAACAAACAATCAAATTGCTTATATTAGAAAATTAAAATTAAGTATGTATCAATAGGAGTCAATTTAACAAAATTATTCTATTAGGGGCAATTAAACAAATGCATTTTGCAAATCAAATATAAAAAACCCCAAGGCACTAGATGACAAACAGATTTTACAGACATCTTGTCTAAGTCAGCCTCAGTTCTTCCCAGTAATTTTCAAAAATATTCATATGTGGCAGCACCAACAGCCATTGTAGAGAAAATATTCTCTACAAAAATTAAAATTAAAGTCCCCATACTTCCTAGAAGACCATTTACTGCATTTAAAAAGCCAGATACCATGTGTAGCAGTGGCCAAAGCTTTCCTCAAGATCACAAGCACAAACCAAGGCTGCAATTCACAGAGCCTGTATTGAAGACATGCAGAACTATCAAATGGCATCTGAAGTACTTCTGGTGAAGTTTAACACACTAAAAAGTTGTCAATGCCTCAGCTCTTGAAAGACATTTGATATTAATTTCTCAGTCTTGTGATTTCTGAGGTGAGGGTCCTTGCAGCAGTCAGGATCTGTCAGACACATTGGTGCAAAATGTCAGTAAAGGTCCCAGAAGATGCCTAGTTTTTAAACATTGTAGTAGGTTTGGTCTTTGTTTTTCACAGGGGAAGGCCCTCAGGTAGGCACTTCAAAGCCTTGAAAAGGAGCTATGAATTATGCAGGTAGAAGGTTTTTTGTAAAAGATAGCATGGTTTCTGTCCTTAATAACATTGTATGCTAAAGACACAAGGATCAAATGCCAACTTCAATCAGAGAACAGCAAAAATTTAGCAAACACTCCAGTTCACCAATGATTGGCCACAATCTTAAATTTTAAGCAGGTGAAAAATAAGCTGAAAGTTCAGCAGATGTCGAAGTGTCTTGCTAGATTACAGCCGCAAGTTTTTTAAGCACTTATCCTCATGATTCAGCCTTGTATCCTTGTATTTTCATTGCATATGCACAAAGGTCAAGATAAAATCCCCATATGGGTAAAACTTCCATAGTCAAAATCCAGATTTTCAAGGAGTTGAAGTTAATTGCCACTTAACTGGGATTTAAACCAAATGATACTTAGAGCAGGTATCTAATTCTGTAAAGTGCTCTTTTACTTCACTGTAGGGTATGTCAGATTTTCAAAATATTAAAGCACTAAAAAAAATCACTATTCTCACTACTTGTTTTAAGCATCCTCAGAGCAATAGGTATTCTTTTTCTCAATTCAAATACTGGTCACAAATTATACTTACTAAGTAAGTGATTCCGTCCATCACTTAGTAGTGAATAACTTTTGCATTACATTGCCAAAGATGGATATAGTGATTAAACACCCCCCCCCAAAAGAAAAACAAATGGAAAGAGATGAATGCAAGAGTTAGACAAAACTATCTTGATCATTTTATAACTATTTATTTCATTCCTTTTGTTCAGCTATTCAGTTATGATCACAAAGTACTAATAGAATACACTTCGTTTAAAAGGAAGTCAGAAATCCTTACTTTTGCAGGTTTATTTGTGGTTTTTATTTACAGGAGAAAAGGAACATGAACTAGAAGTAATCCCAGATGCTACAGTGGTTTGGATCCTGCATCTATTTCTCCATATATCACACCATTCTAATCATGTAAGTTGTCATTTTTGGATTGGAATTTTCAAATCAGTTTATAGTTTATACATTTCACATGTGCAACTGTGGGTTTAGTGAAACAATTAAAGGTCATTAATGTCTGCAGTGCAGGGCTATGCTATGATAGATAAACTCTGCATCAATCACCCAATTGAAATGATTACCAAAATTTACCATTTTCATGACAGCATATATCTATTTCCTTTTTTTATGCAAATTGGTAATAGGACAGAAGAAAGGACTTATTTATTTTATTCTTGGTGACTATTTTACTGTGCAAAACTGTGGCTAAGAGTAAGTATTTCAGCATGCTCTAACATAATAAGGAGAAATAGGTATTTGAATACCTAAATATACCTTATATTTAAATAACCAAACCTGGAACCCATCACAGCTTTAGACATACAGTAGAGATTTTTACTTCCAAGAAGAGACACTGTGTATGTGAGCAGGTAATGCGGTTATAGAGAACACAGTTGGGGCAATATTTGGGACTCTGTGAGGTCACTGAAGAAACCCTAAAGCTATCTACTGAGCAGTTGCCAGCATTTCCAGGACTCTGCTGGAACTGGGATTTGATGATATTCTGCCTATTCGGTAGAGCAGGCTGTGCACTGGTAGTGTTGTATAATCATACATGATGGGGGTTAGCAAAGGGCATTGTTACTTACTCAGGAATTATATTTCATGGCTTTATTCCCTAACAAGAATCCTAGTTTCTGACACAGAAATAATTGATATAGACAAAATAATAATGTATTTTCTTAGCAAAAAAGAAGAAAGTCAACAGAAAAGACAGTGAACATGGACTCCCTCATCCCACTGTGTATTACAACTTATTACAACGTACTCTAACAACTCCTGGAACTTTTAAAATAATGTTTTAAAGATGTGAATCACACTACATAGAAGAACATCCACAGTATCAAATCACTGAAATATAAAAAAAAAATAGAAATTAAACTAGAGTTATTCATCAATTCCCTCAAAATCTTAAAACCTTACTCTTAAAGACTTAACATCTGCATCCCGAAAGCCACAGCAATTTTTCAACTGATTTAAAAGTATGTAGCACAAGTCCTTTACTAGCATAAATGGAAAGTATATATAATAAACAAGTAACTTGAAAGTCTGTTGTTTTAAAATTTTCTAGTATACTTCCGTCAAAACACCAGTATTCAAAATACCAGTGTTCAAAATAATGTTTTTTTTCTTAATTCTTAGCAATATTTTAAATAATTATTATTAACTTTAACGACTTATAATCTTTTCATCTACCTTACATCTCAGTCTGTATAAATTCATACTTCCACATATATAGAGACACGCATATTCATACATATCTGAAAAAGACATACTTATAGAAACTTTGTTCATGCTTTTGTACTTACCCAGGACACATTTTTAGCCTTGGGTGTTTTTAGCATGGCAACATGCAAGGCTGAAACAACCAACAACAGCCCCACCAGCATGGAAAGTCAGATGGAGGGGTAGTCCAGGTGCCTTGGTTACCCCAGGGTGTAGAGTTCCTCAGCCTGGCTGACACAGGCACACTGAGCATGTGGTCAGGTAACAATAAAAAAAGTCATTTTTCTTCCCAATGTACAATCCAGTCAAACAGAGACACATCTGTCTTCAGCAGCAGCTGGCTGTATTTCTGTATATCCATGAAATCCAAAGTTGGCTCTTCTCTTGGGAAAGATAAAATCAAAAGTCAAAAGGACTTACTCTCTCAGGCACTTCGCCCATCCAGTGAGAAAATGCAGAGTCCAGTTATCTCCACGCTTCCACGCAAGCACTGAGCTTGTAAGAGAATGAAGCCCAGCCCTGGAAGCCTCTTGCCTTCTGAGGATGTCAAAGACACACACAGTTGCTGGCTGCACTGTTCCACTGCTGCTGTGCCTGAATATTTCACGACCCCGGGATCTTCAGAGTAATGAAGAGAATTAGGATCTCAATGTCGATAAATAATGCACGCCAACAGCTCGGGCGGGTACCTGTTGCACCACCTGTGCCTGTGGCGTGGTGGCTGCCGCTCCAGCGCCACAGAGGGCACCTGTTCTCCCAGCACCTTTCCGCAGCACTGGGCTCGCTGCCGGCATGGACACACGTCCCAGAATGGGAAGCAAAGGCAGGAAATCACTGTCCCTGCTCGTTTCTCTTTGTTCCTCTGCCCTTCTGTCCTTTTACTTTTACCTCCTGTCAATCTAGATTACCAGAGCAGATCCAGGCTAAATTTTGCAACTATCAGTAGTGATTAGAGTGAGTTGATTGAAATCGGATTATACAGGAAGATCTCTGCTTCCTCACTCAGCACATGCGCCAGTACCATTTGCAAAATACTTATGCTTCACTGCACAGTATGAGAGCATTTGGAGCAGTCCATTATAAGAGAAACAGTGCAGTGAAAACAAGCCAGACTGTGCTGTCTTTAACAGAGAGAGAAAAGGGATCCTGTTTTCAGTAGCTGCATGAATTTACAGGGAAGTGCGTTTAAACATTTCCAGATGGAAGAGTTTGTTGGAGTCTCATGGATTCACCAGAAAGGGTAGTATATCAAAGAGTGGCACTATGTGCCTAAAATGTTCTGTGTACCTGGGTGCTACTGCTCAGATATGGATCCAGTCCAAGTGTACCTAAGTGGCATCTGAGGACCAAATTTGAGAAGCATCAGCTTTCCCTGGGTTAACATCTGCAAATCCTACTGACAGTATCCACACAACTACCAAGAAAATCTAATTCAAATGTGCTTTTTCCAAAGCATATCATTAAATGTATGAGAGAGGTGACCTGCCTGAACCATATTCAAATATATATATTAATTTAAATACAAATATGGGCTATCAGGTAAAAAAACCACAGTGCCACCCTGAAACAGTGATATTTTACCTTGAAAAGAAAAAACAAAACATAAAATAGAAAAGAAGATGGTGAAACAGAACAAGGGGGCAATCTGATAAAAAGCAATTTCAAAAATGTACAAAATTAAGTCCAGCTGACAGAGACTGTGAATGTGACAGACAGATGCAGTTTGCATTACAACACGCCATTTTTCTAGGACTTCCTAAATAATAACTTAATATTATTATCTACTCATGATACAGACCTAGATTATGCTTCCAGCATCAACTGTCACTTTACACTGATTATTTAATGTATTTGCATAAATGCAATGGGTTCACAATTCCACAAATTCAATTTGTGGTTGGTCTGTAATTTGTTTGTGGGTATTAATATTAAGGTCTTTTTCAAGGTGGCAACACAAACTTCTTATTTTGTTAAAAGAAACTCTAATAGCTGTTTATCTGACTGGGAAAGAGATAAAATAAGTGTATTTGCCAGTGAAAATAACTATCCGATTTCAAAATAAGTACAAGTTTTTTGCATATTTTAGTCCACATTGAAGGCAATCAGAAGAACTCTGATAAATTCTGCTTTGCATATACTAGCAATAAGGTTTATATGCACACAGTTTTAATTATATGCCCATTTTTTTCATAAGTCCATTTTTTCACTCAGTCTCATGGAGCTGAAGCACTATCTGTAGCTTTAAGTGATTGGGACTCAAATAAAACAGTGGATGATTGCCTCCAATAAGTGCACTGTGATACAAATTCTAGTAGTTGGACAGATGGAATACAAAGGTATATGACTGGATATACTTCCAGCAGTGTGGCAACTTTAGGCAGTGAAACACTTGAAAGTACAAGAAAGATTCTCAATGAGATGTTAAGCAGTTATTAGAAACAGTTCTGTTTCAAATAAACCATGTCTAGACATATTAAAACATTTCACAGAGAAATTAATGACTTTATTGCATTCTGAAAGTTAAAGAATTTAAATATAGAGTCTGTTATACTTGCATCTAACACAAAGGTATCCCAAAGTACTGTCACTGGTGTAGAATAGATTAGATCAAATCTGTCCCTATATATTGTGATAATAAACATAAACTTGGTCCCATACATACAAGCTGAAAAACAGCTGGCATTTGAGCTTTCTCCTTCTTAATATTAACTCAGTTCACAGAATTTTAGAGCAGCAGCTGCTAATGGCTTGCCAGACGTGCTCAAATAAAATGAACTAAATTTATTCCTTCACACAGAATGATTTTGAAATACTGAATTTTACTTTAAGTAGCTAAATTAGTGCCATTGGCATACACGAAGAAAATTCCTAGTGCTAAAATATAATTAAATAAAAGACATAAAGGTTGAAAATTTAGATGCTAACAAGACTAGAAAGTACAGAAATTAGCCTTGTTATATGTAGGACCTATGGTGTATTCTTTAATTCCAGAGGACACTAATCTCACCGTAGAAAAGAGAAAGTCCTCATAAGAGGAACAATGCTGAACAATAAACCTAAAATGACAGAAATATTCTGTACCATGCATCCTCTCCTTTCTGATGTTGCATTTTTTGTACAGTCACTGCAACATCTGATAGTTTTTCTGTCTTTAATGAGCATGTTTTCAGAAGATGCTTGTGAGGGAAGCTGCTACTGTTATTCTCATTTGATAGCTGGAATATAAATTCCAGATGAGTCCATTAGTTAATGAGGAATCTAGTCTGAGAGGATTCTGGTCTGATCCTTTCAAGAATTTAACATTCTGTAATGCCTTCTGTATTTAGAGCATACTTGCGGACTTTATTGCATACTCAGCAGTTCTGCAAACAAATCTTCATCACTTCAATTTTGAGATCACAGAACTGTTTTAAGCTGGGTATTCCCAAATGGTGGTACACAAGACACTTAGACTACTAACAGAATCTCTGATTTAAGCAAAGTGTTCAGCCTTGCCAAAAGCCAAACAAGCACCAAATCTATTTCCATTTTATTCATAAAACAATCCTCTCTCTTCCTGCCCTACATTCACTTAGTGAGCTCTGCCTTCAGCAACAAAGTGATGTCTTACATCAAGAAAATTTATTTTTTTTTCCTGAGTATCAGCGATCCAGTGACGAATATAGATGTGATCTTAGGAAAAAGATAATTTGGTTCTTGGTCTTTAGATACCACATTGCAGCACATACACAGAATTCTAGGGTGTTTTATCTTTCAAATAACTGACTTCCTAATCTCAGTGCTTTCTTATGCAGAGGTTTTCCCTTTTTTATAGGTTTTAATAAAAGTTCCAGCACCACCACCATCACGAAGGAAACCATATGAATGTATGCCTTGATTTTGATTGCAATAAGCTTCACAGTACTACCTGCAACTGTCCTCAGCTCAGAACTGTGGCTGAAACAGATGCATGTTACCAGAACCAATTATTCTGGCTCCTCAAAATAAGCAGACACTGGAATTAATGTGTCTTCCCTCTAGATATAAAACAGAATTAAGACTGTAACCTTGCAAAAAATGCTGCAAATTTGCTCATTAAAGTTTGTGAAGCAATTAGATGAACATTATAGGACTACACTGCTTAATGAAGATCATTAAAGAAAAGCCTTTGCATACATAACACACCATGACATGGGCTGCCAAACCATAATTGCTATTCTTTACACAGAGACGTGGCTCTCAGAAAGGATGAGACATGGTCTTCTGCCTATTGATAGTGCGAAGATACTGCAGCTTAGACATAATGCCCTCCTGCTGCTGCCCCTGACAGCTCTGCATCTCCAAATATGAGCTATCAGGTAAAAAATACAGTGCCACCCTGAAACAGTGATATTTTATCTTGAAAAGAAGAAAACAAAACATAAACAAAACATCTCCTCCCTACCACCAAATGACTTGTGTCTGAACAGCCCAGTTGCTGAGCTCCTCTCCAAGTCCTCTGACTCCCAGCCTTCCATCCTTCCCATCAGTCCCAGCCAGCAGTGCTATCAGCACCCAGCCTGGCCAGCCAAACACAGGACAGCAGCAGACCAACCCCTTGCTCAAGGCAGATCCCCACAGCCTATTCCAAGTCATACTTGTAACTAATGTGTCTCAAAGGATCATCTTATTTCCTCTAATCTCATTCCAAAAAAACCGTCTGAAATACAGGCCATGGTTCTAGAAAACCTCCATGTTGCAGAATTTCACAGTCAATGTGCATGGGATGAATGGAGGAGTCAGGCAGCAAGGCAAGAGGGCTGCTGATATGCTGGTATGGCGCAGCAGACAGGGAAGAAAATGGGATGGATTTACAAAGAGCCAGAATATCCTCAACTGCAAAGCTGTGAAACCAACCAAAATTCAGATAACTCACAGTTTGATTCAAAAATAATTCTTCAGCATTTGTCATAGTTTATACTCATCATTCATATTTTCAAAGTATATTATCTGAGATGCTGCAGCTGACTCAGAGATTATGTTTCTCAGAACAGGAAGACATTCTATGGATATTAATATCATTCAGTATCTGTGTCCTGTAGTTAGTTTCTAAGGTTGGTAGGATAAAAACTTATTTCCATATCTGTCTTATCCTGCAGTACAAAGAAAAAATATAAATGTTTCATAATCATACAGAAAAGCGTAAAAAAAAGTGGTTCACCACAAGAAATGGAAAACAAACAATATCCATGATTTTTACTGGCTTCTGCATCATGCTTTAGAGGTAAACAAAAAATTCACATTTGATATTTATAAGTAGAAAATTAATTACATGCTCACAGGAAAGGAAAGCTTAAAGAGTATGTAAATGTAGTA
The DNA here is from genome assembly GCA_013398175.1 of Climacteris rufus. Taxonomy (NCBI): domain Eukaryota; kingdom Metazoa; phylum Chordata; class Aves; order Passeriformes; family Climacteridae; genus Climacteris; species Climacteris rufus. Next base: position 258,504 of record VZRZ01003262.1, read on the forward strand.
TTTCAGTGGTATTTCAGTTCACTGTATATAAATAATAATAGAAGTACTAAAAACACTCAAAGAACTGAAATTTAATAGTTGGTGAGTGTCACATACTAAACTATATTCAAAGTCACAAAGAAAAATAGTCAAAAGCAACTATCAGTAATCAATGGCAAGCCAAATCAAACCTTTCTGTAAAAGATGTACTTCAAGTTAAGAAAAATATCAATTCCTGAAGTAATATATTAATTCTAAGAATGCTTTTATGAAACAATATTTTTCAAGCCTTGGTGAGCAATAGGAATTCTGGTATCTGTCTTTTAAAAAATATATCACTTGTTTCTATACCTGAAAAATTTTGTGTAAGTCTTATATAAGAAGATCAAAAGTACAGTGAGTACACTATGGAACCTACTACCCCAAACCATTTGTGTGCATCTCTCATCCAAATATATTTACATTAAATAAATGCTTTTTCATGCACAGATTTGAATAACTGTGTAATATCCTTTGCTATGAGTTACTGACATGACTTATTTTCTTTTTCATTTTTCTGTCTTATGACCACTGAAACAGTTCCTTCAGAATATACACACACAGACAAAATAAAAAAAAAAGCTGGCTTGTTTGCAATATTTTATAAAACAAAACAATGAAAATATTGTACACACACAAAACAAATGAAAAGTATAACAGTGCTTGGAAAAACAGAAATTTATTTTAACTTTTTCTTTACTTCTAATCCTCATTAAATATACCATCAGATGATACTGTTTTCCTGTGGCCAATGAATGAAAAATGTCATAGACTGGAAAGCCAAATACTCTAGATTATAGCAATAACAGAGTTTATTAGATGTTGTTGTTAGACAACATCATCAAGGATTTCAAGCCCAATTTGCTAAAAACAATGAAGCTTACTAGAATCACTACTACAACTGTGCAAGCCTTTCAGAAAGACAGTTTCATTTTAAATTCACACCAGATTGTCTTTTAATCAATGAAATAATCAGTGAAAAGCCAGTACAAATCAGAATCTGTCCTACTGTCACATCATTCCTCAGGGAGAAGCAACATACTGCAAAGCATAGATTTCAAAACAAAAATGCTCTCAAAAATGCTATTTAAAAAAAAATACAATATTTGACTTGAAGACGATGTGCATCAAGAAATATACTGGCTTATACAGCCTTTTCGTAATCTCTCTTTTCTCATTCCTATTTATATTTGCTATAGACAGAATGTTATGACGGATCTGTATCTCTGCTTCTCAAGTTATAGCATCTACATTCAGGGAAGACAATAAGAGTGGTGAGAGCAGCCAGTCCAGGACAGATCAAGGGAAAACATTTGGCTCTGGCTTCTAGTTAAAAGTCAAAGAGACATTCTGGGGAGAAAAGGCAGAAGAGGGGACAAATAAAAGGCTATTAAATAAAGTTCAGCTTGGCTAGGTAATATTTATGTATTATATACACAAATTATCCTCCTGGACTTCCCTACACAATCCAATATAATCAAGAGTAGTGTACTGGAAAAAGGCCACAAATTACATAATCTTTCATGCACCAAATTAAATGTTCCAGCAGCACAGCAAGCTCAGGAGCACATCTCAGGCATTGATGATTGAAAGCAACTTGCACAGGACAGAATGATGGGCAGCAATTTACGGTGCCTGCTAACAGGAGTGTCCTGTTGTCAGTAGTCACAGAGAGTGGCCTCCTGAACTGAGAAGAGCCAGTGGGACAGACCACTCTGCAAACCAAAAGAGTTCATGTGAAGAAAAAGTGGGAGAGATTCTTACAAAGTTCATAACCTACCACAAACATCTTTATCTCAACATGATTCACAATATGTAACACTGGGGCTGCAATATATCTTCAATTTAGGCTGGTGAAGAGGCACCATCGCTCCAGCCGCTTCCTCCTCCGGAGAAGCCATGAGGAGGCAGGAAGAGGCAGGAGGAGGCAGGCAGCAGCAGCAGCAGCAGTGGCCTCTCCTGGGGTCTCTACTCTTTCCTCCTTCACAGCAAAGCACAGCCACTGGCAAAGTCTTGAAACTTCACTTTGACAAAATATGTGAAGCCAGATATTCCCACTGATCTCCAAGACTTTAGAGCATTTGGAGAACAGGTTTACCCTGCACAGTAGCCCACATGTTCACACATGTTCTTCTTGGTGCTGGGCTGGCACAGGCATCCTGCCTCAACAAGCTGAAACCAAAACAGGAGAGCCAACCCTGGTGGCTGAAAACAGTCCTGGTCATACCTTCTCCAGCTTCCCGGAGTTTGCATCTTGTTTTGGCAAGACTCCATTACAGTTGCATTAAATAGGCCTCAAATTCATCTAATTTGCTTGTGTTGGGCAAGACATTTTATCCTTCTGTATTCTGAATTGTCTGTAACTGACACATTTTACTTCTTCATCCAGTTCTTACTGGGAAATGTAAACTATTGCCCAGTACAGAAAAAAGGAATTTCTTATAATCAGTTTGTCCTGGGCCCTAATGTTCACTGTTGCTGGCCAGCCCCCCAGCTTGGACAAACTGGTCTGTAGTAATGTGACAACGATACCACATTGTGCTCACTCAGTTTCGGAAGTACACCAAGTTCTTAAGTTCAAACTGAAAAATTAACCTATTGAAATCACAGCAAGAGTCTTGTATTTACCTCAATAATTTAGTCACTTATTATTCATAGGATCATAGAATTTCTGGGATTGGAAAGGACTTCAAAGATTATCCAGTTCCCACCCCCTACCATGGGCAGGGGTGCCATTCACTAGATCAGGTTGCTCAGAGCCCCATCCAACCTGACCTTGAACATTTTCACGGATGTGGCATCCACAACTTCTCTGGGCAAAATAAATTCTTATAGTAAGAACTGTCAGTGTAATTTGCTACATTGAATGAAGGAACCAGATTCCAATAATTAAAAAAAAAAAATTACTTTTCCACCTTCTAGGTGAGAAACCCACATTTAATGTGAAAACAAAGTGAAAGAGAAGTTACTTTCAATCTGCGACTCACAGACCTTTATATTTGGAGAGCACCCAGAGACTTGTCACATACACAAAGAAAAAAGAATACAAGCTCTAAAGAAATTACTGCAACTGTAAGTTTTATTTCGTGGTCTAATTTGTCCTTTTTTAGCATGCTTTAAAATTTACAGCATGAAAGCACAGAAACTAAACAGAACCCATAGGCATATGTACATGTGATCATCATTCAATCAACAAATTGCTTTGGGTCCCACTGACTCTGGCAGTTTTACAAAATCTTTATTTCCAGCTGGTTGAATTGTTCTTGAACAACTTTTTTATTTTACTGCAGTATTCATAAACCCCTTTTCAATCTCATCTAACATCCATGTTCTCTGAATACATGTATTTTTTCTAGAATATATATGACTTCCCTAATGCAAAACAGCTACACTCTTCCTTTTGTATTTTTATGGTATCTAAGAAAAAAAAAGAATTTTTTCTGCCTATAATCATGCCATTTCTCTAAGAGTACAGAAAGCTTTTCTGTTCAGTGTTCCTAAGACAAAGCCTCACAATAACAACTGGTACTGGGAGCAAGCTTTGCAGAAGAAGGCAGAGAGATTTCCTTTGAATCCAGGCAGAGCTGTGCCATGAGTGACTGCAGCGTTCACGACACAAAAACCACCTCTGTGATCTCTGCCTGTACCACAGGTAAATATCACTATTTCTGGAAAGAGTTTTTATGTCTCTGTTCTGCCTCCTTTTTATTTCTCTCTTTGAAGAAAAAGTTATTTCAATTCATGTCTGAGGTTTATTTCAGTCTACAGTAGTTTGGCATTTTTCTTCAAAATTTACAAGGATCACTTCATCCAGCTTAGAAATGTAACTAAGCCTGGGGCCAACTCCTTAACAGTGCTGGCATAACTAGTAACTAGCATGCTGGTGTCTTAGTTTTGAAAGACAGGTGTCTGCTGAGAGAGGTTGAACCCTCCCTTAGGACAGAGAATGTGATTTCCCCTCCCTCCAAATTATTTTGATTTTGAAATCAAGGGCTTTCAGGCAAAGATATGGGAAAAGGAATAACAGTCCTTTACTAGTATCTATAAACAAGCAATAACAATAATAACAACCATAAATAGAACCAGAAACCAATAGCAGATGACTTTCCCGTGCGGTGTAATCACGGTAGAAAAACAGCAGGGGGCGCTGTTGAGCTCCCGGCCAGGCAGGGCAGGTGCGATGACTCCCGAGCGGCTGCAGGTGGCGCTGTGGCGCAGGGTCAGGTCAGCCTCAGGCAGCTGGTAATGGCGGACAGGCTGGAGAGCAGCCAGGCAGCTCAGAGCGGCAAAAAAACAGGGCGGCAGGGGCAGGAGCTGGCTCTCTCCNGCAGTTACAGCAGACACCCCGGTCCCGAGCGGCGGAGGGGGCGGGGGGGCAGGCGGCAGAGGCAGCCGGACTCTCCAGACTCTCCCAGCAACTGCTGCGATAAGAACGCAGCCCGGGGAAACGTGCACTTCCCAAGGTTGAATCAAAACTCACCCAGCCAGGAGAAGAAAAACAGGGCACAGTTGGATTTCCTCCAGTCGCAGCCAAAAAGCAAAGAGCCGCCGCTCCTCTCACTGTCCGACCCGAGAGTGAGTGCCTGTTCCAATGGCCTGGCTCTTCCCTTACCTGCCCCCACCCAAACATACCTTTTGTCTCTCACAAAAGAGTTGATGGCCCTAATCATCCGGCTATTTGTTACTTAGTAACAGTGATGGAGAAAAATTCCAAGACATCCCCCAACCTCCCACAGCTGGTAATAGTACTAGCATAAAAACATGATGACATGATGTCTTATCTCTTTGAATACAAAGCAGTTTCAAAAATAGGTATAAAATGATAGGCAGATACTTGGGCTAAACACCACATTTTCAAACCACACCTGAAGGAAGGGTCCCCTGCAGGAAGTCCTGTGTCTGCAGCTGGCAGGGCCTTGGCAATGGCAAGGCTGACTCAGGTCACTGCATTTCAGACCAGGAGAGATTTGCTGTGCAGTCGTCCAACTTTCCTTAATTAATTTTGGGTTTGGGTTTTTGGTGTGTGATGGAGGGATTTTTTTTGGTGGCTTTTTTTTGGTTTTTTTTGGTTTTTTTTTTTGTTTTGTTTTGTTTGTTTTGTTTTGTTTTGTTTTGGGGGGGAGGGTGTTTGTTTCTTAATCTTATTAATTTTTCAGAAATCCTACTCCATATGGATGGGAAGGTGTATCACCACAGATCATAAAAAGGGAAACAGTTCTAAAATGCTTTTTGGCAAGCTCACTGGAGACACATTTAAATATTGTTGTCTCAGTTTCCACCAGTGACTGGGACACAGAGACTCAGGTGACACCCTTTTCTAAGGCAAACCTTATCACCATTGGACACACATTGGACAAACAAAATATTTCTTAAAATATACAGTGAATGAATTGCTTGACTCCTGATAAGCTTGGATGAGGTATATTATTACCCATGAGCTTTCCAACCTTTGACACAAGCCAGCTTGACATTAAAACAAAAAGAAAAATATTTCCTTAAAACTTCCCAAGCAGTCAACAGTGGGTTTTTTTGTTTTGTTTTGTTTTTTGTTTTGGTTTGGTTTTTGTTTTGTTTTGTTTTTATGAAGACAGAAGTGAAGAAGCTGAATCCTTTCCTTTCCACAGACTTTCCTGTGTTTCTAATCAATTTTTCATCTTTCTATATATCTTAACCCTCAGGGTGCAACTCTCACTGAGCATCTCTTTTTGGTGAAGCACTTAGCATTTTATAATTGACCTGATCACTTAATTCTCCCTCAACATCTGTCACTGAGACTTAATTTATTTCCTCCCAAGTTACAAAATGCTGTGGTCATTCTTCCTCTCAAAACAAATGCTGTTTTGTTTCCTCAGAGATGCAAATGTTTCCTTCTTAGACAAAGTATCACTTCATGTGCTTGCCTGGTTTGATGAACACTTCTTTACCTGAGTCATGACAACATTTCTTCCATTCTCCTGCCCTTTGGTGACTTGTGCCACCTGTTGTATTCTCCTAAGGTAGGTGTTGTAATTTATATGCAACCTACACAAATATGTTGGTCTTTGTAGACGCTATTATTAAAATACAAACAGTTTTAACAGTTCGTGGCACAGTGAACAATTCCAAAGACAAACATGACAGTACAATTAACAATAACCAGCAATCATCAGACAATACAGTTTAATTAAAATTTGCAAAAATTCAGCTGTCCATATTATGTGAATCATGGTACTGTGGCTGCAGGTATATATATACATGCAAACATGTATCTTTCATGAAATGTGTGCACTAGTTCATAGCAATATTAACCATTTCCATGGTGCCGTGTGTGCCATGTGTGTGACTCCTTTCTACCTAGTTTTTCTAGACACACGGCAAACTTCCTCCAGGTCTGCTGACTTCTTGTCTTTGACATCCTCTCTAAATTTCTCTTTATCATGCCTTTGATTCTTTCAGTTGAAGTAGCTTATTATTATTCCATATGAACACAATCTAAATTCTAACCTCACAACTAGATTCTTGCTTACAAGTTCTTAAAGTAGTTGCATGACTAAGCCTTTTTTCCCTTAGCTGCTGGGAAGCAAGAATCAGTCTTATATTTATTTACTGGTGCTGGTTCTGTGTAGGGTCATGCTGTTTCAGCACACTTTCAATATTCTGGGAGAAAATGAAGACTAAAACCTATTAAATTAACTGTATTACAACATTTTTCTTTCTTCTCCTTTGGACAACCTTTTATTATGTTTGATTCTTGTGTTCTTATGTTTGAATAGGCATATAATTAATCAAACTAGTTTATCTTCTAAATCTTTTGCATGGCCTGCAGTGACGCAAATCTTGCACATAAATGTTGCTCTTAGAAATAGTAGAAATAGTAAACTTAGAATAGTAAACTATCCATTTTAAGTAAAGTCTTGGCTCGCAAATTAATCCAATGAAAAAGATATGAAGAGTATATTATGTAATACATGTAGCTCACATTAACAACTGGGAAAACAAGAGTTAAAACAGACTATTTCTAAGTCAGGTAAAAGCAGAGGAAGTTTGGAAAAGTTGTATTCACAACTTACTGAAAAAAACACCTGATCAAAAAATATGGGAATGGTGTTAGTAAGGAAGAAGAAAGCTATTTTAACTGGGATAGTTTCTGGAAGTAACAAATAGATATAGAGAAGCAATAAATGAAGCAAGATGTTTGTACTAAAAATAGAGGTATACGTGTCTGCAATAGTTGAACAAGTTCTGTGCACAAAGCCATAAACAGAAAAGATTATAAAACGTGAATGAGTGTTATTGATAGCAGTCTGGTTATAAACTCTGAAATATACTTTACAGAGATGAGGGACAAGATGAAGCATTTTACCAGATGTAGAATAAATAGGTCACTATTCCCGTAAAGATAGTAATTTTAATTACTCTATAACAGATAAAAGCTTGCAAACACTACCTTCAAATTATTTCTTTCCAGAAGCAACACAAACCCCAGCAGCATTCCTTCTCTTGCATCATGCTAATGCCACACAGTTTGCTTCGAGCCACATGTGCACATATGAACACAGATGCATGATTGCAAATACACACTGCAGCAGTTTCTTCAGCTGTTAAACAAATAGTATTTCATCCAAGTGAAGCAGCAGAGTGCTTCCCTCTAGAGGAAGAGTGTGTAAAAACTACTTATCCCTGATGACTAGCTATTTTTAAATAAAGAATAAGCATAAACCATTAATACAGCCTACTAAGTATAAAGGCCCTGCTACCTGGTATCACATATCCATGAACAATCTGTTTCCTACAGAAGTGTGTAGTACATGCTTGGCTAACTGGAAGAAATTATAATGCTTTAAGCATCAGAGTTATTAACATTTACTGGATAATCTGCTTCTATTGATGGTGTAACTCAGGATTTCTGGGCTGCAAGTGCACATTGCTGGGTAATGTGAAGGTTCTCATTCACCTACACCTTCTCCTCCAGTCCAAGGACAGCAAGTCCTTTTCCTCAGGGCTGCTCTCAACCTGTTCAGAATACTCTATGCCTGGCCTGTACCTGTTCTTCGGATGGCCCTCATCCAGGTGCAGGACCTTGTACTTGCTGTTATTGAAATTCATGAGGTTGGCAAAGGCCCAGCTTTGTAGAGGAGCGAGGTGTCTAAGGAAGTCATCCCTTCCCTCCAGTGTGTCAAGTGCACCACACAGCTTGTTGATGTCAGCTAACTAGCTGAGGGAGCCCTTTATCCCACTGTCCATATTGCTGACTAAGATGTTAAACAGCAACACTTTCTAAATCAACCCCTTAGGAATTCCTCTCATCACTCGTCTCCACTTGGACGTTGAACCACTAACCACAGTTCTTTGAGTGCAACCATCCAGCCAATTCATTATGTGCTGAGTGGTCCATGTGTCAGATCCATGTCTCCCCAGAGACAAGGATGCTGTGCATGAAAATGCTCTACACAACTCCAGGTAAATTCACAGAATATTCTGAGTTGGAAGGGATCCACAAGAATCTCCCAGTCCAACTCCTAAGTGAATGGCCTCTACAGGACTGAAAGTACAACCTTGGTTGTGGGACCATGCTCTGACCAACTTTCCTCATCCACCAATGCTGTGATCAAGTTGTAGAAGGCCACCTAATCGGTCAGGTGTGATTTGTCCTTAGTAAAGCCATGTTGGCTGTCACCAATCACATTCTTATTTTCCATATTCTGTAACATATAGAATTACATGTCCCCTTTTCCAGTCAGTGGGAACTTCACTGCACTGCCATGACTTCTCACATATGACTGACAGTGGCTTGGCCACTTCATCTGAAATTCCCTCAGGATCCACAGATGCATGGACTTGTGTACCTTCAGGTTCCTTAGATGGTCCCAAACCTAATGTGCTACAGCAGGCAGTTCTACATTTTCCCAGTCTCTGCCTTTGTCTTCTGCAGCTTAGGTGGTGTGGCTGGAGCATTTTTCAATGATGATTGGAGCAAAAAGTCGCTGAATATCTCAGCTTTCTCCATGTCCCAGGTACTCAGGTCTCCTGTTTTTGTCGGAAAGGTCCCACATTTTCCCTCACGTTCCTTTAATCATCAATACACCTATAGAAGCTTTTCTTGTTCCCCTTGACATCTCTAAGCAAATTTAATTCTATCAGGACTTTGCTCAGACAATTTCTCTGTATTCCTTCAACATTCCTACTGGAATAGGATGTTTGATTGCAACAGAACAATTGCAAGACTTTTTCCAGAACAGTTTCTGCTCAGTGAAGCACTCCTGCTATGTTCAGCATTTCAAAAATCTATCATTTCTATTCAAATCTAAAAGTGTTCTTTTATTTTCCTCTCATTTCCCTATTACTAAGTTACTAAATTTGCCACTTTGGTTGAGTATAAAGATAGTAGGAAGGACATTAAGCATGGTATTCTTCTATAGAGAATTCAGGGCACTCAATTAATACCAAAAGACAGCCAGTTAATTTATCAAGGCTTCACAGTCTCATAAAATTGTTATGGAATGCCAACTCATCAGAAAATGTATTAAAATTGCCAAGAATACTCAAATTTTTCCTCCAACACTGAAGTCAGTAAGTATTGTACACAAAGACATTGTACCCAAGAAGAGCAGAAAGAAAAAGTAACTGCTGAAGGGAAAAAATATATATTCAGGAAAGAACAAAAGAACCAAACCAATAAAGCACTAAGAACAAAGGAGAAAAACATTTTACCAAGTGAGAATGGCAAAGTTCACTGAGTATGAAGTGGGAAACAAGGCAGAGGACAAAAAGCTGAATAGAAATGAATGATGAAAATGGGTTACATTTTACTTGTAACAATATCTTAAGCTAGTTTTAAGTGTTTATTTTTAACAAATACTCTTTTTTTCAGGTTTCATTAAAAAAATTACACTTCTGCACATGTACTTGTGCAGCAGGATTCTCCTTCCATCAAACAGTCAGTTTTATGGAAAGGAAGTGCCCCAGGCCTCTTTCCATATGATTTGTTCACGGCCACAGGATTAATCACTGGTGGGTTTGGAGACAGAAGTTACAAGTTCCAATTCCCACTTCTTAACTCCAATAGACTAATCATAGACCATACAGCACCTGAAATGTACAGCTTGTTGCAGATTTGCAACTTATTTGCAGTGATATATCATGGGTTTCAGAAAACACAAAGCATTTTTAAGAACAACATTTAATAGCAGCTTCAGAAAACTAACATTAAAATTATATACATAAAATTCAAGTCAAGGGTGCTACTGATGGAGGAGGAGGAGTTTACAAGGAAAGGCAGTTGCTTTCATGCATTTGAGCTTTTCTTGCCAGAAACAATGCAAATCATGTCACTACTTTGATATACCCAGATTAGCAGGGAATAACAAAATAATGGTCCAATTAAGCAATTACTGATAGAATTACCAAAGGAAATATGAACTCAGCCTTAACAAATGAGGATAGCAGAAAATAGTTAAAATGGGGTTCTCTAATTCTTTACTTCAGTATAAAATTAAAATTTTGATACTGCTGCTGTCTTGAAATTTTACATGTTTTAAATCTATTATTCAAGCAGTTACATTATACACAGAATGAAAAAGGAAAGGCAGCAGGGCCTTCTTGCAGATATTGTCACAATATTTTATCCACCAGCCATATTGTTATATAATTTTACTTCAGAATGCACAATGAGCTGCAAATGTTCCATTTAATTCTCCTAAATGTAAGACTGTTTTTCAAAAAAAGCCCCTTTTGCTAGTTAATTAAATGCTAAGGTTGCACCTAGGAAATGCAGCAAGAACAAAGAACTTAAAGAAGGGAGACAAGAAAACAGAGGCTCTGTAGTCCAAACTCTGTGCTATAAAATGGAAAGAGATCTTTTCAATTGAGCCAGAGTCCAAAATAAAAAAAGTGATGGCCACTTAATGATGTGAAAGGAAAAACAATTGGAACAAGTGTGTGAAATTTCACTTGAAAGGACTGGAGCTGCAATCAGAAGAGTTTAGCTTCAATACTACTCCCAAGCATAATGAATACTATTTATAAGACAATTGTAGCAGAGTAAATGCAGATAGAGGATTTATTACTTTAAATTTTGGCAGTGCAAAGTTTGGCAACCCTGGTTTGGCTGGTATGCAACGACTAACAGAGTCTTGGTTCGGATCACTCTGCCTTTAAATATTGCCATGTCAGTTTATTTATTCACTACTGTCTTCTTCCCATAGTAAAAAAAAAAAAAAAATTTAGAAAATTAGAGTATAGAAGAATTGCAAAAGAACTTCCAGGAGACAACTTAAATATAGCAAATATCCCCTAAATCCATAGATTCTGAGTTCCTTCCTAACAGTACTGAGGCACCCAGTCACTCAAGTGAAAGGACTTTTTTCCTTTTCCAGCCGGTTTCTTTAAGCTGTAATTATAACATGTTTATGCTAAAAGAATTCCTTTAAATCTCTTCATCAGTAAACCACAACTTGGTAATACTTTCTTTCCTCCTCCTCAGCATGTGCTTTCCTGACTAAAATATATGAAGAAGAGCATCATGGATGTAAACTCTGGTAACAACAGTTCATCTACAGCTGCCTTAGCCTGCAATTTGACCTTGTTTCCTTTGAACAGCTCAAACTTCCACTAGGACTGACAAAAGCAGCAATGGAGAAAAGAGGGATAGATGCAAGACTAGAGTTGATGGCATAGGAGTATTAAGGGGTCATAGAAATAGCCCTGGCAGGTGCAGTGCTGGGCCGGGACTAATGTAAACAGAAGGAAAAGAAGTTTTCAAATGTGAAGCAAGAATTCTTCAGGTCAAAACAAGAAGCATGGCAGGGAAGAGTAAAAAATGTAGCTATATCTAGGACAAAAATAAGCACAAATCAACAATGAAGAAGAGAAAGGGAGGTGGCGAGCAAAAGGAACAAAGAAAAGGACAGTGTCTGCTATGATAAAGAATGGTCTGGTGAGAAATATGATTAAGTGATAGATGGAAAAGATTACAGTCTCAAAAGGAACAGGAAAAAAAAGCTCTAGTCCAAATCCAACAACACCAAAAAGAGAACATTCCCTCAGGAGATCTGAAATATCCTCCAGACACAGGCACAAAAAGCCTGATGTCTGGATCCCACTCGCTGCTGCAGGCAGAAAGCTCTCCAATTACAGTCCCCACCATTAGAAAAGAAGCATCTTGAAACAAAACCATACCAAGGTCCTTTAATTACATTAAACTAAAATACACAGTACAAGCCATACCATAAATTTCACTACTAATGTTTAAATAAAGTTTATATTGTTTTGGAATGCATTTTAAAGGGTTTTTTCTTTTTTATATCAAATTATAATAGTCCTTTGTTAAGATTAGAGCCAGAGTAATGAATATTTGCCTTCCAGACATCATCTCCATGTTTTATCAAATTAGTTATGTATCTGAGAAAAATATTTTAAACATCAGCTCAGACTTATTCTGAATAGTTCTTCTATCTAGGCAAAAATGTAATTTGATAATTTTAAAAAATAACCAAGCCAAAAAACCCCACAAAATTCAAAAAGTCAACTACATGAGTTTTCAAAGAAATTAGTGTTAAATACAGTATTTGGAAATCCAGACAGCTAAAGATTTTAAGCTATTATTAAAAGCATAATGGATTCCAAACTATGGCTGGCCTATCCAGATTATCATATGTTGGTCCTCCACATTCACCTACTCCATGTTCACATAGCTGTAAAAACAGCAATAAACATGTACTCTGCAAGCACACCTGCATCCCGAGAAGTCAGGAGGCTCTGCAGTACACTGATGTGCTCAAGGTGCTTGGATTTACCTGTCTGTATGCTCCAGCAGGCATCTTCCAGATATAGATTTGGTCACTTCCATGCACACTGACTTGAGCAGTCTTTCAAGAAACTAGATAGACCCTCCTCCTTGATTTCACTTGCTATGGATTAAAAAGTTCGGTCAATCCCTATTATGTTGCCATAAAAGCAGTATTTCCAGTTTGGCTGGCAAGTTGCACCAATGCAAATGACATCACTCACAGCAATAAGAGAAGGTAGCATGTACAATCAGGCAAAGTGGTTGACAGAATTGCTCTGCTCAGAAATGTGCAGACACTGGAATTATCTTGAAGTCTGTGTTCAAACAGCCTTCACTTCCAGACTTGTGCAGGGCGAACAGAGAGCTGCAGACTGCAAGATTTCTGAGTGACTTCCATTGGATTGCAACTACTTTTGAATGCTGGACCAACAGTGGATAGATTGGACTAAAGTTTGAAAGTGAAATAAACTGGTCAGTCTTCAGGCACCAGTGCTTTCACATGTTCTGTATCATGCAGGCAATAAGAGTTGTGAAAACACTTTTGGGCAACACACAATTAATACCAATGTGTTAGACTCTACTTCCAGAAAGAAATGAGACTCTTCACTGGAAGGACTTCACAAAACTACTCCTCCATACTGCTCCAAATAGATCCTGTTTGACAAACGGCATGACCCCATCTCATAGACATGACTAAAGGAATAAGGTGAAGGTATTATTTGGAACTATGTCCAGCTTTTGCCATGAAAATATCCAATATGAGGATCTTTATTCTGGAATTGAGTATTAGCATGTGGTCATAACATCCATATGACACCTCTTACCCTTAGAAGCTGCAGCTTATTCCACATCATATTAAATAAATTGCATTAAATGACACCTCATCCCCCCATCAACCTGATTACCCACTCAGAAAAACCACCGAAGAGGAAGAGTGGAAACTTTGTGGATTAAGGCATTACATGGTGCCTTGATGAAGGATGAGACAATGATTAGGCAAGCCAAGGGAGAACGCCTGAGACAGACTTAATCTTGTTAACATTGTGTGGTCTGCACATCACTCATTAGATGCAAAACCTGAAGAGAAGGTAAAGATGGATACAAACCATACAGGCCTTCAATTTTATCCAGCAAACAGATGCAGGACTAATCTCTGTGCTTAACAGTCTAACATGCAGGACATCAGAGAAAGGAGAAATATATGAATACATCTTCTCTATGAACAATGCTGTTCCTCTGAAGAAACAATGGGGGCCCGTGTAACTATGGGTCATGATCTATTCTGGACCCCAAAGATCATCAAAAGGAATGATTATGCCTAAGATTTGCACAGTTTTTAGGACCCAGACCAGAACAAGCTGTATTGCTGGCAAACAACAGTCGGTTAGGTTTGGTCATATGTCTTGGTTACATAAAGTACAGTATTTTAAACTCCCCCAAAAAATAAATTAAAAAAACCAACAAACTTCCAAGATGGATCATTCACCACTACAATTTGTAAGCAACTTCAGAACTGTAAACTAATAACCCAGAATAAAAGTGTAATGTTTTCCCCCAGTGAGTCAGACGTTAATAAAAAGGGTCATATCTTGGCTCACTTTAATTTCGGTGCTTTCATCCCAAAAGAATCACACAGTACAACCTCAATTAGCCCAATGCCATTGGGAGTGCCAAAAAAATGTAATAATGACAGGTTTGGATAATCAAGGATTCAAACAACAGAGAGAATTTTCATGGTAATTAAGTTATTTAAGAACACGGTCATCTTTCACGTAATATCATTCAGACCAAAAAGATCAAGGGCAAAATTCATATAACTTGTCCTAAGAATGTCAGAGCAACCTTCTTCTTTGTAAACAGTGAGATATTCAGAATACCATGGGGTCCATCAGCATCGTACAATACACAAAAAGTATCACAAAAAAAGGTACAAACCTTAGTACTTTATAAAACATTCAGTAAGCATGTTGGTCTCCATTACCCACAAACATCAAAAAAATGATGAAGTTCATGGGATTTATTCTGAGACTAAACCCGAGTAGATGTCACGGTGGTACACAAATGAGTATTCTGACTCTTCCAGGGTGTTAAATGTACTTTGCAAACACGAAAATATGTTATTCTGTCTAGATAATATTATTCACAGTGGCTGGTGCCACTGCTAAGTAACAGTAACAAGGAGAAATGAAAGGGTGGGTGATGCATCTCCAGAAGTCATTATTTTCATATGCCCTAAACTCCACTGGCATGAGATAGCTAACAATTTAGAAGTGTTTTCAATGTATTTGTATTCCAACTTTTGTATAACAGTAGGAATATCATCAAGTAAGTATCTGCAAAAGAGATGCCCAAGTTTTGATTTTATATTGAATTGATGGTTAAAAGTAACTATACATTGGCTTTGCCTAATTTATCCAAAATACAGTACTTTTAAAGTTCTTTCCTTTATCTCATCTGTTGCTCCATACTTCTGCCTGCTTCTTAAAGTATCAACTGTTGCACCCTTGAGAACAAAATACACCCGAAGTCAAATTAGCTTTGTGCAAAACAACTATGACCACACTCACATTTCCAGTTGTTTACATCTCTGCAATTTGTGGTGAAGGAGAGATTTGGGTCTTGTTCAATAATTTAATTCTCTCCATCCGTTCTCTACACAAACTTTGACTTAGATTGCACCTATTTATGACCTTGTTCTGTGATCGATTTTTAAGCATTTCTAAAAGACCTTTACTATAACATAGAAACCCACAGCAATTCTGACAATAGAATTATTTCTCCTGATACCTCTGCTCTTTTCTCATGCAACAAGCTACAAGCTGTTTGTTGCTAATACTCAGCAATTTCAATTTGCAGCCTATCCTGATCATTGCAACCTCCTGTTTCTTCTCATGTCTGTCTGACAACTGAACAGAAGACTAGAAGAGGAATGTTAAAATATAAATTAATTACTTGGGGGTTATCATGTCAGCTAAGTGTAGTTCAGACATATTTCAGCTAGCATTTGATCTTGTTCATTACTTATACTTAAGCTTTGGTGCTGGCCTTCCTTGTGGAATTTATTGGAGACAGCCATTTTGCAAGACAGAGCAGTCATGTCATACCCGAATATTGAAATACCCCGTTCTGGAAAGCAAATACACTCTGCAAATCATCAGACTATACCTCTGCCACTGTAATACAGCTGTTTTTCAAAAGAACTACCTCACAAGATTATTTTTATGTTCTCCAGGGTCTTTAAAATAATTTTTGTGCCCAGTCCATAATTGCTCATAACTTTAATTGATTTTCAGTTATCATATATGTGTAAGTAGAGATGTCCTTTTCTAATGGCTCCGCTTACACAGAGCTACTAGCAAGATTAAATACACAATTTAAAAAAAGAAGTCAGAATGGTCAGACTTCCAGTCTTTTAATATCACAGTTTTTTCAAAAATAAAACATATCTTTGAGAATATGAACAAGTTACAAGAAAATAAATTACAAGACTCATACCCGTTAAAAAGATCCTTGTGTCTTTGGGCTGTAAAAACTTACTTCACAGGTACTTAATGCTGTGGTCAGTCATTCAGCTATGCATTAAAATACCTGCCTCAGTCATACCATACCATCTAATATATTAGGAGTTGAACATACAGGTCAGCATCATTCTAATACAAATGAGAACTTACATAGGAAACCCGTACTCGCCGTCGGTGCACCAGCCCACAGCACTGCATGAAGAGGACAGCAGACCACAATTAGTGTGTTCTTTCACCAAGCTTCAGTCATTCCTGTCTCCTCTGAGACACTGTCCATCTCTCTTCACTTTTCAGCCCCAGGTTCAAGGGAACAGTTAGCAAAACAGTCACCCTTCAGCTCCCAAGCTATCCTTTAAATTATCTTGAAGACAAATGAAACTTACTTTCGCTGAGTAAATCTCTTCTGTTTCCGATGATTTAAAAAGAAAGGCAGAAAAAAACCCCAAAAGCAAAAACCCAGAGGAACGTCTTTATTTCCTCAGCATCCAGTTATTACAAAACACATTCTGTATTCATGTACATCCTCTACTGCACGTGGCATAAGGTTTGTATCAACCATTCTGAACTTAGGAGAGAAGGAGACGTAACAGGATCTTTGTTTCTCAGACTACTGCAACCCCGGCTTTCCGAAGGTCTCTCGCTGCTGCTGCTGCTGCTGCTGCTGTTGTTATTGCTGCTGCTGCTGCTGCTATTACAGCTCTCTTCCCAATGCACAAACCATCAAGAGCATCCTTGCTTCAGCATTACCTCTGCTGTATATTAGGCACATCTGATCTATTATTTAACCCTTTCCAACAGCCTAAAAAAATGACGGAGTCTAGACTTTAATTCACTCTGGATTCACAAGGCTAACGAACCACCCTCCAAACAGGCAGATGCTTTGTCTGGCGAGACGTGTTTCACATGAATTGTAGGCAGGACTGCTCAGTGGCCTTGCTACCTGACTTGCATCAGAGGCAGTGTCTCCTCTGCTGATACTGTTTACAAAAAGAACTTGAGAGAACACTAAAACTCTGAATATGCACTTAGAGAACTAATTAAATACTTGGATAATTGAGACTTACAGAGAATGATTTTGAAAAGACAAATATAATGAAAAATTATTATCCTTAAGGCAATAAGGGGACAGTTCTGAAATCAGGTCAGATTAAATTAACCTGTTTATGATCACAGTTCATCACTTTTCTTATGGGAGAGACTGAGTATTCCAATACTGAAAAGGCTTAACAGCTACACTACATCTTAAAATTCAATCCTTCACTACTTTCTGGCAGTGGTCTAAAAGTCTCAAATGTCTTCAGTACCGTATATCTCCTGTCAGATGAATACATGAGGTGCTTTAACACTGAAGTATACTTAACTCTTTCAACATTGTCATTTTGCTAGAAACTAGGATACATAACATGATTAAAATAGTTATTAATAAAATAATATTTATTAATATTAAAAGAATAGTTTAAAATAATATTTGCAATATTAACTATAACTATAATATTATTAAAAGCTGCAATGAGAAAATTAGAGAATATACAAGTTAACTCTATTCTGTCTTTATATAGGTTCTGTAATGATGACTAATGAAAGGGTTAAATCTTCCCAAAAATAAAAATAAGATGGTATTCCTCAGAGACTGGTTTGGACTCTAAGCTTGAAAGAGGGGACTCCAAAGAAGGCAAGTTATCTGTGTGTGGGCAAAATATTATCAGATACTCAAACCATTCAAGCAGTTGAATGGTCAGAGTTTTATTCCAGTGGAAGATAATGAGGTCCTGCTCACTGAAGTGGAAGCCCTCTGACTGTGTGATGAAATCCCATAATGCAGAGAGTTAACATTTACAAGCCCAAAGTCTGGCAACTAAAGCTCACTTCAGGCACCTAACTCCTGCCAATTTCAAGTGCACTTCTCTTTCATGTGCAACATCCCTCTTAAAAAAATAAAAATCAGCGGTACTAAGCATCTATGTGTCTTTCGAGACAAAAAGTGCCTGTTTAGCCACTCAAGTATCATCACTTTGATGGGTTTGGGTTTTGGTTTGTGATGGGGGTTTTTGGTAGTTTTTTTTTTTTTTTTTCCAGTCCAACTAACAACCAGCCATTCCTATGGACACCAAGGAGTTGACTGGTCTTTTTGAGTTAAATGTACTTTTGGTGTAAAGCCACAATTGTAAGTGAAGATGTATTGCTAATAACTCATCTCAGCTGGACCTGCAGATGCTCTCAGCATCTTAAAAAAATATAATAAGACTAACAAAATTAAAAACAGGAAACTGTGGATGTAAGGACCTAATCTATACACCTGAATCTAAGTTATATTTATTTTACCTCCTACCGCACAGTCAGATATAGATTGATTTTTCTTTAGCAGAAGAACAGAAGTTGGTACTTCACAGTGACACATTAGGAAGTGTCCTTGTAACAATTTCACAGTTCAAAAGCAGTATACCAGATCAATAAGCAATGTAGACCATTAATCTCGACAGATTAGGACGGTTTAGAGTTATTGTAATAAAAACATTAATAATACTAATAATTGTAGCAGCTCACTTGACAGAAGCTGCTGCTTTTGAGCTTCAGGTTTTGGTGGGAAGAAAGCCCAGGCAAAGCCCTCAGCCTTCTTCTTACAATATCTGAACTCTCTGCCTGAGCTGTGGTAAAACCCCGTATTTCCCTTGTGTTACCTGTACCCATATCTCAGATGCCATATATGGCTATGTCCTGTTCCTGTTCCCCATTGGGTGTTTCCTGATCCCATCTCCCTTTAAAAGAGCCCTGCAGGGCTTCTTCCTTGCTCTTTCTTCTGGGTTACTCAGCCATCTGGATATCTTTGGACCCTCAGAAATGCAACACTGGACTTACAATAAACAGCTGTTATCCCGGAGAAGAGCCCTCTGTCTAAGCCTTTTATTCTCGTCTACACTACCACACCACGCCTGTGGAAACTCTCATCCTAGAGGAGCCAGCAGAAACAGGTTATCTGCGGTAGCTAGGACTCTGCCCTTTGGGAGAGTTATACAACTTATCCCAGCAGGGATCATGCACGCATAAAAGCGCTGTTGCGACCTCGAGAGCATTCTGGGCTTTAGTGCTTTTAAATAATGACAACCAGCAGAGGAAAAAAAAAGCATTTTGAAATAGGACATACTGAACATTATGATAAAAAAAGCATCACTTTTCAAAATAGTAATGAAATAAAGCTATAGAATAATAGAGCAGTTGCTTACATAGGTACATAACAATCAGTTCTCTAAATTCTCTCCTTACAATGACTACTTTTTATACTTGGGGAAGACCCAGACTACCACAAATATAAAAGCCAAGCATCAGCTATATGCTATTCATTTGACCTTTTTTCAAAATTTGTGAAATTTATTTGGAAATTAGCAATAATATTGGCTTTACATAAATGTCTCTTGCACTGGCAAGGCAAAAAATATGAAAGGTGCAATTAATTTTAGAAGTTTCATTTGCTTTTGAGGAAGATAAATCCATCTATGTTTTTAACTCTTCCTGTAACTCATCGTGTTGCTCAACCCAGCAACCACGAGCATCTTTTACAAAACCAGTATCAGAACTCCTACTCAAATTATTCTGCAACGACTCTCACAACTAAAGATTTCATAACTTAACCATAAAATATTTCCTTTCAGCACAGGCAGGAAAATTGTTTGGTTGTCTCTCTTCCTTCCTACTCCCAATTACTAAAATATTTTTCGATGACTCTACATCAAACGATTACCAAAGACATTTTTTTAAATGTGAGTCTGTGTTGCTTTTTATGGAGAGGTAAAGAAAGGATGACTATGGGGATAGAAGGAACACAAGTATGTCCAAGTAAAACTCATCTGTAATTGAAATCCAGTATAATTTTATGTTCAGCAAATATGACTTTGTCACAGTCCCTGTAGGACAATGCAGTGAATACAGAATCAGACCACTTGAATTTTCTGCTAAGTAAAAAAACCTCCATGTTACCTTAAAAGGAAAGAGTAACAAGACATCTAACACAAGAATAACTAAAAAATCCAAAAACCTCACTAAAAGACAGAAAACGACCAAGCCCGTAAAAGGCATTTTTCCCTCACTCTAACACTGAAAAAAAAAAACAAAAAACCCAAAACATATGAATCCTGTTTTTGAAATGACCTTTTAGTTAGCCATTATCATTAAGACAATACCAAGGTTAATGTACTCAGGATTGATTTTATTTTTGAATACAGGGCAAAATGATAGCACCTTCAAAAAAGGAGCTTATCAGACACATACAAAGCATTTCAAAGAGTGGTACAGGCACTTGGGGAGCAGGAAGAAATGGTGAAATATATAATAACAGGTACAATAAATAAGGAGAAAGTTTAGAAGTGTTTTGAAGTAAACAGTGAGGCTGATTTTCCAATATTTAGATGCAGCTTCTCCAATACTGAAAGAGCATGGAAGAAAGGACAAAAGTTCTTATCTGAAATTAAATGAACAGGCTGGCATGAAAAGTGAAATAGGAATGAACCTTTAGAAGGTAAATGAGTGATACAGCTATTTGTATTCTCCTCACGTGCTTCATTTCACAGGTTATATAAACTGAAGGGTGAGAAAAGAAAAAGAGGCTGTCAGAGAATTGTTATCATTTACTTTGATTGGTTTCTTCAGCTAACCAGCACTATCTGGGTAAAACCTCTGCCAGCTCACAGTCACCTGAAACTCACGGCCAGATCTTCCATAATGTGATCAAGTGACTGTCCAGAACTAATGAGATGGATCTGAAGTGTTCAATGCCAGCAAGCTCAAGGCACTGCTTCCCTAGCTACCTCAAATGGAATTGCATCCACTCCAAAAGAGAGCAATTACAGATTAAAATCATGCTGAATCCTTTTTCTGGATGAAAAAAAAACCAAAACAAAACAAAACACAAGACACAACTTCCCCTTCAAAAACCCTTATAAAAAGTCACAGAAAAAATATCAGTGCACACTATGCTACCTTCAGGATCCTTTACAGGTAAGTTCTACTAAATTATTATTTCAATTTATCCAGAAAATGGTTGAGGTAGGAAGCCACTGCTGGAGATCCTTGAGTCCAACCCATTGGTCAGAGCAGGCCCAACTGGAACAGGTTTCTCAGGGCCAGAACAGAGTTTCAAGTTATCTCCAAGAATGGAGGCTCCATAACCTCTCTGGGAAACCTGTTAAAGTGCTTGGCCATCCCCACAGGAAAAAAAAAAAAAGAAAGCTTTGTCTTACATTTAACTGCAATTGTCTGTATTTTGTGGCTCTTAGATGGACTCAGTCTAGAATGCCCATGTCTCTCTTGTCCTAGGGAACCCAGAACAGAATGAAGCACTCCAGATGTGTCTCACCAGTGCAGAGCAGACAGAGATCATCTCCCTCCACCTTCTGGCAGAACTCTTCCTAGCACGGCCTAGAAGGCTGTTGGCCTTTGCTGCAAGGACACATTGCTGATTCATGTTCTCTTGGAGTCTGTCAGGTTCTCAGGGCCTTTCCTACAAAACTGCTTTGTAGATTATCAACCTCAATCTATACCAGTGCATGGGGCTATTTTTCTGTGGGTGAACAACTTTGCATTTCCCTTTGTTGAACTTCATAACGCTCCTGTCAGACCACTTCTCCAGCCTGTTAAGGTCCAGCTGGGTGGCAGCACAACCCTCTGATATATCACCCACTTCTCCCACTCTTGCAGCATCAGCAAACTTGCTGAGGGTACACTCTGCTCAATCACCCAGACTATTAATGAAGGGGTTAAACTGTATTGGCTCCAGGACCACCCCAGGGGCATGAAACCAGTGACTGGACTCCAGTCTGGGCTGGACTTGATGCTGCTAAACCCATTCCTTTAAGTCTGGCAGTTCTGACAAATTTCAGTCCACTCATTATCCACTTATTTAGTCCATCACTTTGTCTGTGTGCTAGGAAACAGCTTGTAAAACCTCACCAGAGGCAGGACAAACAGCATCCATCCTTCTACCCTTGTCTTCTAAGCCAATCATCTCATCATAAAAGGCTGACAAGGTGGCCAAGCCCAATCTGTCCTTTGTAAGTGTATGCTGGCTACACCTAGTCCCCTACTTGCCATGATTAAATGAAGATACATTTAATCACGGTTTTCAAGAGGACTGGCTCCAGCCCTTTCACAAGGATTGAGGCAAAAGTGATCAGTATTTAGCTCCCCAGATCCTCCTTCTTCTTGTCACCGTTCATGAAGACTGTGGTTATACTTCCTTTCTTCCAAAAAGATTGGATGTGGCACTCGGTGCCATGGTTTAGTGGAGGTGTTAGGGCATGGGTTGAACTCGATGATCTTGAAAATCTTTTCCAACCTAGTGATTCTGTGATTCTTCCAGTCCCAACAAATCCACCCCAATCACCATGACTCTTGAAAGATTTATTAAGACTCAGTTTTCTGGGATGTCAGCTTTGTGGTATGGATACTCAGTGTAAATCACTATCCCTCAGCAAGGCCTCTTGTTCTAAAAATTTACACATACATTTAGATCTGATTTTACCAACTTCATCATAACAACTTCATTCTAAGTATGTGAATGGATTCCTAAATTTACATCAAAATGTTTAATTTTCTTCTAATTGTTCTTTTAAAGCTTTTTTAGGCTTACTTCTTAGTAGTTTGTATGAGTCAGTGTTTGTGAAATAATATATTATTTTTAGCTAAAGTGTTTTGGCATATTGGTCAGTTGTTAAATAGATTAATTTAGTCACTACCATTTAACATGAAGCATTTCAGAGAAATTGATTTGAGATATTTTAAGCCACTCAGTTATCTAAGAATAAATTATTTTAAGTATTTAAGCATCTGTGCTAAACTGGAAGGGTCTAAGGTGCCAGAGAAATCATAACAAAAACATCTCAGCCTTTTTGGTAGAATTCTATTTCTGAATCCCTCGGTTTTCTGAACTGTGGAGAAAGTGATGCAGTCCCTCCCCCTCAAAATCAAAACCAAACAAAAAAAATTTACTTTGCTTATGAAGCTACAGATAAAAAACCTATATGCGACTCTGAAAAACAATCCAATTTTTACAAAAATTTCCTATGTGTTATGCAATAAATGACACACGCACACACAAAGAAACAAAAAGTATGAAAAATCTAGCTCTCAGAAACCGCTGGAAATAACCTTAATAAGTTTTGAGACTTCTCTCAAGCAGTGTCATTTTTCTCCACATGACATTTCACTGATAATGTGCTGTACTCAATTCCTCCCATAAGAGGAACTCCCTTTTCAAGAACCTACTTTTGTTGATGTCTAAGTCTTCCACTACTTGAAAGACTACAACAATGTTCTTCAGTCAGCTGCTTGAAAACTCTACTGTATCATCCATGTATGATCTCTATCGTCCAGGAGAAAACTAAACAACTAAAATTAATATAAAAAATATACAATATTAGCTCAGGAATTCTGCAGTCAGATAACATTTCTAAAGAAGAGTTTGGAGATTTAATAATTGATAATGAGCTTTTGAAACGTATGGCTCCCACCTTCCTGCCTTCTACCAGAAATGAATGTTCTTGATTTTCTATTAATGCTATGTCTTCTTCTCTGCCAGTCTTTCTCTGGAAAAGAATATCAGTGCTAAGTAGTCTTCATATTCATTAAGAGGGCTTCATGCTGGCTGCCTCTATCTCACAGCTGTACTGCCTAATTTTTAATTTTTTTTTTCTTATACAGCTGCTGAAGTTGCAGACAACTATTTCTGAACAGATTGGAAATGAGTGCTTTTAACCCGAAATATTTTGATTTAGTTATCTATCACTATGCTATTTTTGCTGGTTCACACGTATTAATTAGCAATATTTAGATCTTGCTTACAACATCTATGCACACATAATTTCTGAGCAAAAATAACTTAAACAATTTTAAAATTATCCTTTAATAAAACAGTCCCTCACTGTTACCATAGTTGTTTCTGAAAAGAAGCAATGTATGCAAACCCCACTAAGCCTGTTTATCTACAGAGGTAACACAAACGCCAATTTTTTCAAGCTCATTTTTCAACATTAAAAGCTCTCCAGAGATAGATAATAAACAATTTTCTTTAAATTATCACTAACCTAGGTTTATATGAATCTGTCAAGCAATCATCCAAGCTCTAGCTGTAATTTTTTTCATACAGATTTACGTCAGAGACCTGCAACCAGCAAGTCATAGTTTAAACTTTATTTTACTTATTTGAAACTGATTTCCTAGAAAGTCAATAAAATAAAATAAAATACTTCTTATGACATCAGGCATGAAATTCTGGAATTTGGTGCCACTTGCGGTACCACAGACACTACTGGAGAAAAGGGGACAAATTCAAGGACACCAGATACATAAACTGACACAAATGCAAGTAGTCAAGGATATAACCTCTGAAAAAAACAAAGAAAACAAGGGACCTCAAAAAGCCAACAGGCTCCCTCAGACCTTCTCTAACTAGTATATTTTTTAACTACAGTTAAAGATAGACTACTGTGCTAGAAAGACCATTGTTCTGATGCAGGAGGAGATTTTATGTGTCCTGCTATCAACACTACCTAGTCTTCTTTAAAGGGATTTCTGCTCACAGACATATGTTGTCTTCAGGTCAGCTGAGGTCCTTTATGCCTCATTGTTCCCCTTGCCAGCAGTTCATTCTGTCTCTTGTTACCCAGAAACATCAACTGTATTTCAACTTCTTTTCTTGTGATCCTGTACTTTGATCCATCACCCTCTGTACTGGCAGGCTACTTTTTGGGCTTTCCTGTCAGACAGGTATTTGAACACACCAGGTTTCTGTCACAGTAACGACACGAAGGAAGAAGGAGACAAGGAACACCTGTCAGGAGAGTAGAGAGCAAAAGGGGGGCGAGACCCGCACTGTTTATTATATATGCATTTTAGAAATCACTGTCCATTGGAGGAACGGGCTTGTTGTCCCTCAATCACAGTGGTCAAAGGAAATGTCCATCAAACTTCTGTGCCCAGGAGAAAGGAATGTAAACGATAAGATACTGTTACAATAACATGGCTATGTTTACATAGAAGAATGTGAGAAACTAGCTACAAAAGAATGATAACATCCAGAACTGCAAAAGTCAGGGCAACAGGTTTCTATGTGGTATCCTCCCTTCTTTCCTCCAATTTGTCTCCAATCCTACTGTTTCCTCCTGAGAACTCTAAAGCTCGGATATGCTCTGTCCCCAGTTCAGGTTGTATCATGTATATACAGATGTTATCAGAAATCTCATTAGCAATGTACATTTGGCAGCTTCTACACCTAGTCATCTTTGTTTTCTCCTTCATGTGAAGGTCATCTCTCATGCCATCTCAGACACTACCAGCAGCTCTCCCTAATCCCCAGCTCAAAAGTCAAGGATTTGTTTCTTTCTCATAAAAGACAATGAGAAAGAGACACCCCCTTCTGTTTTTCCTCATCCTATGTCTACTCATGCCTGTACTTCAGGGATTTATCAAACAAGTTTCAAAAGTTAAATAATTTGCCACACTGAATATGAATGCCATGAAACATTAAGAAGATGTTCATGCTATTTCTTATTAGTTTCAGTGTCTTACTATAGTTTCTTATTGGATGCAGAATGCTCTCTTGGCCATATTTTGATCAAGATGCAGGATAGCCTTTCCCATAGCATTTTAGATAAGGTTTCTTACGGAACAAACCTTTATGCAATTCTTCCTTTCATCCAGCAGATCCTCCTCCCTTTCACCACCTCATCAGATTCTCCACCTGTTACTATATTTAATTCAAATACTGGAAATTTCAAGGATATTTTGTTTCTGTGGGCTTGGCAACTACTAGAAAATAGATAAAATAAGAGACACACAAACCCTTGATAATTGTAAAATCATACTAAATTATAAACAAGTATCTCATGTTCTGCCACAATAATATACAGTGCTTATATATGAGAAATCACCACGTATATAACTTTGAATCAGTCACAGCATATGCTGTCACTTGCCTAGAAATAATTATTGTCATTGGGATACATGACATAAAAAAGATGTACAACAAAAGAAAATTATGATTCTGTAGCTCTGCTGCTCACAGAACAGCTGCTTTTGTCCTTTGAACATTAAAAGAGATTGAAAGACAAATATGTCTAAAAAACAACTTGCTGCAATGGTAATCCTGACATTTTCCAAAATTAAATATCATTGTTAATTTCAAATGTCCATTTTGTGGATAGACATGCTTTTTTTCCTGTTAAAGGAATTAATTTTCTCTCGACACCTCTCTTTAAGCCATTTTCTACTAAGTGTAAACAAGGTCAGTTCAAAGTGAATGAGGAAGAAAAAAACAAATGGCAACACTTCAAGATTTACAAAAAACAGGAGTGGGGGGGGGAAAGAGTTCATAAAAACTAGAAAACTGTCTTGCCTGTGGCTTGGTGTAGTATAGAGAGAAGATGGCTGATGGATCAGTGTCCAGAGGTTTTAGGGTTCATTATGTACCACACACTTCATGCCTACTGCAGTCGTTCATAGCACATGTGCCATGGCAGGGTAGGAAAACTGAGGAAACAGCTGTTATAGAGCTTCTATTTTAACAGCAGTTCACAGAAAAATCGGCACTACAATATACAAAATTACGATTTAGAGCCATATTAATTTATTTTTTAAATTTTGATCTGGTTCTCTATCAGAACTAGGAATAAGTGGAAGAGGAGAAAACAATACTTATACAGTCTTTTATTACTCCTACTGTAGGCTCAGCAGTCTGCCTTTAAAGCATACTAGAAGCACAAGCACTGCAGGTGTAGGTTTCTCCTCTCTACATTGTAAGGATCTAAAGAAAGTTAATTTATTTTACATATGCCACCAGGCTATTAAAGGAAAACCAATCCATAGTACATATAAACAAAGACCTAAAATGACATCCTTTCATAAGAGATTGTAACAGGGATGATGTTTTTTCTTTTGATTCTGTTACGAGCAGACTATTTTTTTAAAGGAAGAAAAAGTATTGAACTCTCCTGTACTTGCATATTAAGCTTTTAAAAACTAGAAGATAAAGTATTTTCATAAGCATGTTACGAGTGGCTTCAGTTGCATCTGAAAATTATGCCAATTCAAAAATCCTCGAATATTCACTGCAAAGAAAAAAAAAGACAGCAGTACTGTGCTACAATACTTTTTGTAAAAAATCCAGCAAATGAGCTGTTCTGTTTAATTATAGCCGCTAGGTGGCAAAGTTGGCCAGAGAACGATTACCAGTAACTAAATGTTTGAAACTTGACTGTATCTTTCTATTTGAATAGAAAAGGCTTATTAAAAAAAAAAAAAAAGCCACAGAAAATATAAAAAGTGTAAAGTAACAAAAATACAGTAATTCAGTAAATTCATAAAATAAATGTATTTTATGACATTATCTGAAAGCATCATTAAACTGCTTCACCCACCTATCAAAATCCTTAAAATAAAATAAGGTAAAATAATTTTAGTGAATGTTCTTGAAATCAAATGAAGTAATTACTGCACTGGGCAACAAAAAAATATCGAATATAGATTTTAAGTTTAGAAGAGAATACCTGTTAATACATACATTATCTTCTGACTTGACAGCAGGCACAGTAGTGCTATCTTTTGACTACAGAAGACACATTACTCCTTATGTTTCTTGACATAAAAGCTGCTTTTCTTCCTTTCAAACCAGCACAGTCACTCTCCATCTGGTTGAATTTCAGCAAATACTTCACAAAGAGAGCCAAGTCTTTTAACCTTTTCTTGTAGTACCTTCTTCTCCTTAACCTTTTATGGACAGATCTTATTTTATCTCTTTATTTTGGCACATCTGCTTGTTGATTCATGCTTTAAGTTAAAGTCCATGCTGTCTACACTTACATATCCCAATGTACTGGATTCAGTGGTACCTCCAATACAGCTAAAAGTGACATGAAATGAACATTAGTTGATCCACAAATTGTCTGCAAATATACTGCAAAGCAAACCCCATCTGACTCACCTGGAACTCATGTTAAAGAAAAGAGTTTGGAAGAAGGGCTTTCCTGTCCCACAGACCTCAAGAACTACTGAGCTATCACTAAGTAAAAAGCTACTCACAATAGTAGTATCTCCCTCTACCATAAAAAAAAAAAAAAACCAACAAAAAAAACCCAAACAAAACATGAACCAGGAGCATGAAGTGTCCAAAGAGTGAACAAAGGCAGGATGATCCTGGCTTGTTTTTTCATGTTTCATGGGACAAATCTGCTTAGCTCCAAGATAGAAGTAGGGTGAACTCCACAGTCAATGACTTTAGACTTGACTAAACTACTAAACTACTTGACTAAACTACTACTAAACTACCAGTCAGAAAATTATAAACTTATTGTACCAAGTGTGTGTGCTAATGGCAAGCTCTTGTCATATCAAGCTCTTTACAAGCCACTGGGGCTCCAGAATCACAAGGGAGGGAGACTGGAGAGATGGAGGAGTGTGAGACAAACACTGCTGATATTAAATACTCAACAGTTTTGATTGTATTCTTTACAGTAAAGGGGGAGGATCCAATGCTGAGTATCAACACTATTTAGCTTGCATTTTCTTTTAAGTGACAGTCATTAAAAAACATCCCACTCAGAAGGAGGAGGAAAGAAAACGGAATAAACCAGACAGAGAACAAGTCATTCCAAAGCAATGAGAACTGCCCCCTTGGAAAGACACCAGCTACACGCAGTAGATATGGAATGTATTTTTGCTCAGTAGCATCCACTTCCATTCCTAGATATGTGTCATTTAACATGTCAGTAAACCACTGATCACAGTGATACAGATATAAATCCTATGAGCTTCTGTGCCACAGGAGAGGCTAAAATAAGCACCCACAAGCACACTGAGTTTTTAACCTAAACTATTGCATGTCTCTATCCAGAGCACAATGTGAGGCAGGAGGAGGAGATGATAAAGAAGGAGCCAAAGAACAAGACACTTGCGAAGCACATTTGAGCAGTTCAGTTTCTGGAGCACATGAGAGAGAGAGCAAGACACTCACACAGCTGGCTACCTTTGTTTTCCATCCCCCAAAAAACCAAGAGTTTGCTGACGGGTCACTTGGAAGCAGCTTACAATGATGGCTACAGTGAGGGCACAGCATGAGTCCCTGCATCTCAGGAGGACTCCAAAACACTCACTCACAGCACCTTTATGAAGTGTAGAGTTCATCACACACCTTCAAGAGGGCATAATCTTGAAAACCTTCTTTCCTACAGAAAATTTACTTCCTCAGAGAAATGCAGCATGATCCAGACATACATGGACATACTAGAGCGAGTCCAGCCAAGGGCCATGAAGGTGATGAAAGGCTTGGAGCACCTTACATGAAAGAAGAGACAGAAAGTTGGTCATGTTCAGCCTTGAGAAGAGAAAGTTCAGGGAGACTTTATCCATATGTTTACATAACCGAAGTGACATCATAAAGAGCACCACCACTTCAATGATGCCGCATGGCAGAACAAGAGACAATGGGTACAAACTGAATACAGACAATTCCAATTAATTATTAGAAAGCTATTTTATAGTGATGGTGGTCAGGCACTTTTAACAAGTTGCCCAGGGAGACCATGCAGTCTTCATCCTTGGATATACTCGAAATCCTCCTGGACATGGCCCTGAGCAAACAGCTCTAGCTGAGCCTGCTCTGAGCAGGGGTTTGGACTCAATGATCTCTTGTTATGCCTTCCTACTTCAATCATTCTCTGATTCTACAAACACTAAATACACAAAATTCCACATAATTTTGCCTAAACTTAACTTGCAGCAGTCTTTTTGCTCAAAGAAAGAATTTATAATTTCCATTTCTTATACTACTGAATGTTCAGCTTTTAGAAAACAAAGTAATGCTCTTCACTTTTGTATTGTGAGCAAGGACCTAACCAGTTTAATTTTTCTTGAAAGGAAGTCTGTTTTTCTAATCTGTCCTTATTACTAAGCAAAGAATAAATGTATTTAAAAGACAATTAGATGATGCTTTACGATTGTTTTGTGAAGCTGTTATAGATATGAGATCACTGGAAAGCTTTTAGAATTCACTGCTATGAAAAAGTAAACATAAAATACAATATTAAAAAAGAAGCATAACAAAATTTTCCTTTTACAGTAGTCTCACTATCTTCCAAAGCCTTCTTCAAATATTCCCTCCATAATTACCAAACTTGATGGACCCTTGGAAAACAGCTGTCTATTATATTTCTACTGATCTGTGTTGTTACTGATGGACAAACCATAAAATAAGGAACAGGGAAGTTCAAATGCAACACAAACCACATTTTTTAGGAAGTTCAGAGTAACCAGTGATAGTTCTTTCTTATAAAACAAATAAGCAAATAAAAAACACCAAATTTTTTTTTTAATAGCTATCACAGCTTATTTACAACAAAATTTTTCTAGGAAAATAAATCTAGTACAATAAAAGCAGCTAATACAATAAGAGTGGATTTTCTGCAAATGATAGGCAATATTTCACGATTTCCAACCAAACAGGATGAACAATTGCCTTTTAGACTGGTTTCCTAATAAAATAAGACTTATGTTTCCCTCTGTGAACTGGGCTCATTTGAAAATTTTCATAGTATTTGACCTCACTAACCATTATTTTCCTACAAATGTGCTTAAATGAGTAGCCAAGTAAAAAGAAACTGTAGATTCTATAGGAAAAACTGAGGGATAAACATGGCAACCATTACACAAAAGACCCCAATTTCGGACAAAATGTCTTAGAAACTAAGGCTAAATATGTTTGAATAGATTTTGAAACAGCAAAATAAATCCTACCTTATTATTAAAATTTCAGCACACTTCATTAAAGTAATTCAAAACTTCAAAAGTAATTCTTTCTTCTCCAACCTGACCCACGACCCAGAAAGAATGCCTGTGTTACGCAATGGCAAGTGAAAAAACCACACATTACTACCAGTTTTGTGGCACTTTCTGAGCTTTGCTAGTCTCTGTGGGGATATGGATTTCCCAGCCCCTGGCTCTGTGGGCAGCTACCATATCCGAGAAAATGAAAGTCCAGAAGTCCTTGAGCTCCAGGGTTGGGCTTATGGGGTAGGAGGCAAAGAGAGACAGCGAACCAGAAGGTACACCTCTGTCACCCTTCAGGCTCTGCCAAATCAAAGACTTTTCCCAAATTAGCATTTTGCAAACAAAATCCAACGGAACCAGGAGACCTCAAGTTTCAACCTAGCAAACATATCCAGTGACAACCAAGACAGCTACAAGGATAAAAGCTTCACAATGGTTGTGCTAGGTATGCTTGTCTGGAGTTGGCTATGAGCCCACAGCTCCCATGGACCACACTGGAGACTGTGGTGGGTAAAGGCTGGGGGGCAGGAAAAAAGGGAGGGAGAGAGAAGGATATGCTTCTGACAGTGATCTGTTAGGAATTTTAGAGGATAACTGGATGAAAAGTAGAAGAAAAAGAGGCACTGCTTGGAGCATAGCAGTAAGCAGCAGCAAAGCTTGGACTGGTTTCACAGCAAAGAAGGGTAACCTGGGCAACTCAGATGGAAATAGATTTTTCTATTATTTATTTATTTATTATAGTGACTTTCAAATATTTCTCGCCATTTTATTTTAGGCACATCCAAAGCAACTCAAATAAAGCACCTTGGAGCTCTTCGGTGTCCAAAAAAGGATGCAACGTGAATAAACAAGAATTTCCAGATGGCATATCTTGTGAACTCACATAAGACATCCCTGGGGTATTAACTAAGGAAATCTCTACTTCCTCCAGCTACTTGTTGCTGGGAAGAATTCAGGTGGCACCAAACCATTTCACTTGAAATGGAAACACTTTAAACCTCGCAGTCCTGCTTTGCTTGAAACCTGATGCGGTGTCAGTAAGCCCCTGTCTACTGAGACAGACTCCATACATGACAACTTAAGTCTGACTAATCTTGGCTTCCCTGTTTGGATGGCATATTGTTTTGATAACAAGAGTGATCAAAAGTTCGAACAGACTGGAATGAGGAAAGAGTAGCAGAACAGGGACTGCAGGTTTCATAGCCATGCAATGTACAAATGATAAAGAATACAGCCCACTCTTCTGGAATGCAGCACATCACTATAATTTATTTTTTTTCCTCCTGGAGACATAATCAAGTCAAAAAGTGTTACCAGTTTCAAACAAAAGTATGATATAGAAAACAAACTGTACTTCTCTGTGCTGCTAATGCCTTTACATTTTCTTGTAGACGTCGCTTTGAATACTGAAACAATGATAGACATGAAATGATAGATGATAGACATGAAATTATAGAAATAATGATAGACATGAAATGATGACTAAAATGACCAAAAAATAGCAGCTCCAGTCTGAAAAGGAACAAGAGCAAATAACTAAAAAGGTGGCAGGATTCAAAATATTTCCTACATAAAATAATTTTTGAACTGTTACAGATTAAGAAAGTAAATTGGGTTCCAATAAAAAGAAAACTCACACTGTTTACTCAGACATTAACTGTTCATTAAATATTGTATTAAGAGCCCCAACCCTTTCATTGATCTATGTCCAGTTTCTGTATTCTTAAACTACTTAATTAAAATAAAATAAAAATATGCTTGGCCTTGAAAGCAAAAACTTTCTTTCAAAGTCAGAATTTAAACTCCCTTGCATCAACTTTACTAATTAACAATGTAGCTTATTGTCCTGCAGAGCCCTGCTGTCAGCCAGCCAGCCAAATGCTTTCTCACTGCCCAAGACCTCCTCCCCTGGGAAAGACTGGGAATTGGCATCAGCATCACTCCCAAATGAACAAACATAGGCCCCTTCCCACACCTGCCAGCAGTCTGGCCTGGATGAGAAATGACTGCTGGGGTGACAGAAAAGCTGGCGACAGGACACATCTCCCGACCACAAACTGCACAGCACAGTCCCAGGCACTGCTGCACCCCTCCTAAAGTCTGCAGCAGTTCCAGAACTGGGACCTGCTTCTGGAGCAGGTGGCCCAGTTTACCCCGCTTTAAATTATCCCTGGAAGAAGGCTTGGGGTTGCACAAGAATATCTAATTTAAATCTGTTCAACACCACCACTGAGGTTGGTTATGATTGGTTAAAAAATTCATGAATGGCAGAGAGAGGCCAGCACACCCTTTCACACTTCCATGCTATACATCAGTGCTGGTATTTCAATCTCTGCTTCATGAAAGTCAAAAGAGAACAAATCTTTATTCAAAAAGATGTTCTGCTATCCCCTCCAGTCTCTCACCTACTCTTCGCAATGCATAAAAATCTTAACTTCTGCTAATTCAGGAGTGTCTATCCTTAGTTGAGGACAATCTCTTCCATAAATGTATGCTATAGCTCTTTTAAAAAGCAATACAGTTCTTCTGCTCCTCTCATCACAGTTTTACCAGGTCACTAGAAGCAGTTACATAAATCTTGCTTTCTATCATCCCTTGACATCATTCACTCTTTTTAGAGCTTTTCCTCTCACAAAAAAGATGACTGTCATAGTTAGGCTTGACAGAATTTCCTTCACATATTGCAGAGGGCAGAAGTTAGGTGTCACCTAACTGCATGCAGGAATTTATACATATTGGGAATAGAACTAAAAGACAAAACTAACCTTCCGCAATAATAACTCTTATATCCTCACTTCTTTTCCACTGAAGATTCAAAGTGCATTTTATTTCACTTATAAAATGTTTGATTTAGACTATGTCTGCATATTGCTTTGGTTATGATAGAACACATAAATTATTTTAGCAAAGAGTACAGTTGGATTCACATCAATTGTAGATGTGTTCCTGTGTAGCATCAGGTAAGTCATGAGACGAGGCTAAACACCACTATCATGTGGCAAGCACCAAATGCTTACTCCTGGACAACTACCAGCTTGGTTTCATTCAGAGATGAAATGAGTCAGAAAGATTTGTCCCAAATTCTATTTGTCCAGGATCACAGACACGGGAAAGTTTGTGCAACTTATGTTTAGTCATACTCTCCAGCTTGTCTGTAAGGTGACACCAATAATCAACATAATAAGTTAGTGAGCTGATTAAAAAAAAAAAAAAAAAACACGACATTAACAAACCCACAATATTCAGAAGGGGAATTAATAAATATTTTATAGCTTTACTTTTTTATACCAGGGATTTAAACTAGTTTTGAATTTACAGCTCTTTCTCATTTGAAACACAGCTGTGGGAAGAGAATACTAATAATCAATACGAAAATTGTTGTTTTACATATCTACCCATTCTCATAATTATTTTATGGAGAGAAAATGCCAAGAAGATTAAAGTAAAACAAAGACAGAAGCTAAAATCTATACATTAGTCTATTTCCTGATCTTCATCTTCAGAAACGGGAGAAGGAAATGGGGGTAAATGGGAGCTAGGAAAAAAGAGTCCAACACATCTTTCACATTTTGAGCAGCTTGACACTTTTGCAGGGTAGGTGAAAGAGGATGTCCCTCATACACTCTAAGATGTCACTTCCCTCAGCAAATTAAAGACAGAAGTGACAGTGCTAATAAAGTGGCAGACAGGTCCACACCACGGAGAAAGATGCATCTCATGAAAAAGAAAAACATTTCTCAACACAGTCCTATGTCTTAGAAAAACCAAGAACATCAGACACCATCAGTGACTTGTGGAGATGAGTACTTGTTACACTGTTCACCAATGTCACATTGCTGCCATTGCATTCATCACAAGGACAGCAACCTTCGACTCCCTGACAGGCTGTGATGTTTTCAGAACCCAAGTACCTTGACAAAGGCTGGACAAAACAAACTCACAATTACAATTCCAATCCTGAGGATTTTTTTTCCTTTTCTGCTTTCCCCTTCAGAAGGCATGGGGCTTTTCATCTACCAAGGGAAATGATAGCTTCAGCAATTAACTATATTCACTGTATAGGAAATCATTTTATACAGCTGCTGCCACACACATAATAGGCACGGAATTGTTTGGGCATCAAACAAAGGAGGAGGCATTTTTCTCTTGAATGAGAAATTAGTTGTCAAGCACGTTTATTGACTTGCTGTTTGAATTTATTTTGTGCTCCAGCAAATCATTTAGATTTAATTGCCACTAGGAATCTCAACAGTATATTCACAATCTTGTTAAAATATAGCAAAGCAAGTTTTGCTTCCTGCAAGTTTGATTTGGAATTTAGTTCTGTGTTCTGTATCTTACACAAAAATTGCAAAAGCTGAGCAATAGTGGGAATGCTAATGTTAACCCAAAACAGCTCCATTATTCTGGAAGAAAACAATTAAGGATATTTTTCCTTTCCTTTTTTTCAAGTTATAGATATATTTTCCATTTCCTTTCCCTAAACAAAAACAAAAACAAAAAAACACAAAACCAAAACAAAACAAAACAAAAAAAAAAAACTAACCAAACCCAAAACCAACCAACCAACCAATAAACAAACAAAAAAAAAACCAAAACAAAAATCCCAGCAAAAGGACCACAGCACCTTAGTACAATCTTGTCTACTTTTCACCATCTCGAATACGAATTGAGATATTATTTGTAATATTTGATAATTTTCATTGCTCCCAACTGTGCACAGTACTTCAAGGAACTCAAACAGAGCAAAGCATGCATTCTAAAGAGATTGCAAAGTAATTTTTAGTAGTACAAAGTGGGGTAAAGAAAACATGAGGACAGAAGAAAGCCATTAGTAAAATCAACCAAAACTCTATCACTAATAAATAAAACATATTAGTTGACAAACTGATAAAAAGGCTGTTCAGTTAATATTCACAGCATGCTGAGCCATTAAAGTCAATCCCACACTCAGAAGCAAATGACAGATTTAGACCTACCACCATTTCCAGCAAAGATGCAATAAACATGTCATTTCAGAAGCAGCTTCACTCCACTTTGACTCAACTCTTCAACTGAGAAAATTTCACTTCTAGAAATACAAGTATACTCAGTGCCACATCTTTTATTGAACTGAGACAAAGGTAAAAGAAACCTACCTCCATAGTTAATCATAAAGCACTGCTACATCAAACATCTCTTAAAAAGAAAAATAAAACCCCTGCACTACTAGTAATATTTTGCCTACAGTAAACACTGACCTAAACTGCACAAATCATATGGGCATCATTTTGTGGTTTTGCTCTGAAGGCGCTATTTTGAGTATAATCTCTCTTTAAGAAAAAAAAAAAATAGAGGCCATTTACATGCTAATTTACTAGATGTCTCTCCCTGAAGTGACACCAATAAGCTCTTGCTCCTCTTCGTAGGACATCCTGCAGTCCTACTCCAACTTTACAGCAATATTCTCCGGGTTTTCAAAAGCAAGTACAGTTCATCATAACCAAAGAGGCCAGAGATGTTTCACTTTTGCTGAAGAAGTATTAAGAGAACCAGAAAGACAGAAATGCAACATTCTTCCTTGATGTAAAATGGAAATCTCTGTAAGATGTAGTCTTGTACATACACTATAAAGACTGGTCCTAAAAAATCCCTTAATGTTATTTGTTGGCTTTCAGCTGTTTTAACAAGTCACTTAAGAACTAAAATAGTAGAAACAGAACCATCCTATAAGAAATAAATGAAAATACTTCAACTGTAAAGACTACATTATTTGCTACATTAGTTGGTACATAACTACATAAAGTAAAATTATGCTCAAAATTATCAAGACATGCCTGAAATAATATTGTTAAATGCACTCCAGTCAACAACTGAAAATTTTTTCTGTCAGCATGGTTCAAGTAACATTTCCTGCTCAAAAACACATTATGTGTGGCTCAGTAACGAACTGTAACTTCTATGGTTACTATGATTTTTCTGTTCTCCCTAGATAACAGTGAAACAAAGACGCAACTCAATCTGGATTTATGAAAATAAATAAATAAATAAGTTTTTAAGAACAATCTCTGGATTACATTTTATATGATACCCAATAAGAATCCATCTGTATACCTACCTTCGATACTATCCACATGGACATATATTTTAAGACAAAGATTGATTTTGGAAACAGTCCAAACCATAAACACAGCAGTCTTAGTAGTGTCCTTTAAACCATAACCACTTAAAATGACAAAATTAATATATCCTGATGTTTCCAGATGTCAGATTCTCAATACATCTTGGCTAATTAGGCTCAATTATCTAGATTAGAGGTCTTTCATTAGCTCACATACAACAATAACAAAAAATGAACGAATGAGAACAAAAAGATATGTTACCCTCAGACAGCTTCAGACAGCTTTTCTCAATGCTGTAGTGCTTTGGGTGATTCAATTCTTAATTAAGCAGACTAGTTAAACAAGACTTTATCTTTTCATATGAAAAATCATGCTGAAATGTGCACCTACTTTACTGTTAGAGGGTCTGCAACACAGATGCTTCTTAACAGAATTTATTCTCTCCTTTGTAAATATTAATAAAGTATTACAACTGTGAAAATCCATATTAGTAGACTACAACAGGGCCCACACCCATGGGCCTCAGAGTGTGAGATACTGTCTGAAATACAAACTCTGCAAGTGCCATTTGTATGTGTGTTGGAAAGGGTGTAATTTAGAAGCCAGTTCAACATGATAGACAGATCTCTCTCATAGAATCAGGAATTCTGCTTTGCACTCATAACTATGTGAGCCAGTGTTTTTCAAAGACGCAAACATTCGCATTTTTTTCTAAACAAAGACAGGAGACCTAAACTAGACATTTCAATTATTTCAGTTTAAGCTCAGTTACATGAACAAACAGAAAAACAAGTGATTAAAAAATCCAAAAAACAGTGGAAAGTTTAAGTGCCATGACTACCTCCAGACTCAGCTGTCCGATGGCAGGTAATAGGCATCTGTGCTACTCAACTTCAGCACTGTAAATCACATAAAGAAAAAAAAAATCCATCACATTTAACTCCATATATTTATTGCCTTGAAAAAAGCCAAAACAAGATTAAGTTTTTGTGGGAGACTCTAGCTTGCTGTATGTCTGCTGGAAACTCAACACAGTGGAGAGGAGAGTGTATGTGAGGTTCCTGGAATGTGTGGAAGACAAATTCCTGACACAGCTGGCAAGCAAGCCTACCAGGGATGATGCCCCACTAGACCTGCTGTTTCTGAACAGA
The DNA here is from genome assembly GCA_013398175.1 of Climacteris rufus. Taxonomy (NCBI): domain Eukaryota; kingdom Metazoa; phylum Chordata; class Aves; order Passeriformes; family Climacteridae; genus Climacteris; species Climacteris rufus. The sequence goes on from VZRZ01003262.1 coordinate 296,866, forward strand.
GAAGGGCTGATGGGAGGTGCGAAGGTCAAAGCTCAACTTGGGCACAGCAGCCACAAAATGATAAAGAGTTTTTGATTCTGGGTGAAGTAAAGAAGGGAGTCAAGAAAACCTCTGCCTTGGACTTCAGAAGGAGGGAGGACTTTGGTCTGTTCAGGACACTGGTTCAGAGTCCCTTGGTTAAAAACAAAGACATCCAGAAAGGCTGGACATAATTTAAGAAAAAAAAATAAAAAACAAGAGAAAATGGCTCACATTGGACCTTGAGACATTCAGGTTGGACATCAGGAACAATTTGATACACTGAAAGGGTGGCCAGGCATTGGAATGAGCTATTCAGGGAGGTGATGGAGTTCCAGTCCCTGGAAGGGTTCAAGAAATTACTAGACATGGCACTTACTGTTGTGATTTAGTTGACACAGTGGTGTTTGATCAAAGGTTGGGCTCGATGATCTTGGGGGTCTTTTCCAACCTCAAGGATTCTGTGACACTATGAAATGTGAGCTGTGAGGCAATTAGCTAGGCTGAAGACAAATTGCCATTTAACTTATACCTGGCTTAAAGTTACTCTGATGTATAAATAATGCATAATACATACACAAGCAGAGGGATGATGATGTTTACAAAAGTTTATCTCACTGCCCCTTCAGAGAGCACATATCACTTCCCCAGAACTCCTCTTAACAGAACAAAGATGTTCTCTTTATTCTTCTTTACTGCAGGTTAAATAATATTAAAGAACACTTCACATTTGAAAAGGGACTGTCATTAAGCCTTTCTGTCTCAAAATGAGTTCTGTTTCATGACTCAAAGTCTCTCCCTTGAAACAACTCTACCGAAGCCATACACAGATGCATCCTGATGGTACCATTGTCCCACCTGAAGAGACAGATCACAGAGCAGGGGGTTGATGAAGCTTCAGGACGTAGCTAGCATCATCTCAACGCTCCTTGCTGTTTGTTACTGAAACTGTGCAGGGAAAGTGAAATGAGGATTTTGGAGCCTCTCTGGGGTGACAGTACTTGTGAACAAATGAAATCCCCATGAAACTCACGTTATTTGCACAGAGTGTGTATCTGGGGGACAGGCTTGAGCTGCAGGCCGAGGTGCTGAGCCAGCCCACCCCAATGGCAGCAAGCTGACTCCTGATCCCCCCAGGACAGCCCTGCTGGGGGCAAGTCACCCCAGAGGGGAGGCAAAGAGCCACCAGGCTCCTAAGGTGGGGACTCCTCCTGACACTTAGGATGCAGGGCAAGCTCTGTTACTTTTATGTTGCATTGGCAGTTGGAGTGTGAGCAAAATAAGTAGGAGCTAGTACTAAACCAAGTCTGCAGACAGGCTGATCACTGAACATTTGCCATAGTATGCACATATCCTCACTAACCTGCTTCACACCAGGCTTTTTTTCTGGATACAACTATTCTGCATGAAAAATAATCTCATCTTCACCTCAGGATAATGACAGAATCATCATCTTCACCAAGGACTTGGAACATTTCCTGAAAATTTAATTTTTGGAGACAGAAACTGATTTAATTTTAATTTTTAATTGCCAAATCCAGAAATGAAGAGTGCAACACAGAAGTGTTACAAGTCTTACACCCTACCCCACAGTGGTTTTATTTCAGGCTGGCAGAAGGATGAAGTTTGGAGGCCAGGACAGCTGGGCTCCAGCTTATTCACACTCAGTGGTCCCAATTGCTGCCGTCTTTGGGAACTGCCGAAAGGCTACAGCTGTCACTAGCAACTGCAGGCTGCAAAACCAACTTCTTTGGCTGGTGTAGCCTCCCTGCAGACCTGAGGTTTCTGCCTTCAGAGGCTCTAGGTGTCTTCTATACATTTGTCCCCAGTTAGGGAGTGTATTACAGTAAGAAAAACAATTCTGCCTAACTGTGAGTTAACCGAGTTATTTTCTTCTAATATTAGAGCATTAAAGAAAGCTGTATCTGCAGAATTCATTAATCTAACTTTACAACTAATTTCTGCCAAACCGTTGAATCCAACAGTTGGTGGCAGAAAGCATTAATTAGTTTGTCACATTACTCTATCTGCCGTTAGAGAGTATTGATTGCAAGTTAACTATTACATGGAGTATCACAAAAAATCTAAATGACACTTTACACATAGCAGCTCTCTGCACACCATAGCAACAGAGAGAGATTGAAGTAAAATGGTCTGGTTTCTATAGCAACTATCACACAGACCATCTGTAATCAAAAGAAAACCTAGCAAAGGAAACAAAATGGGGGATTTTGCATACTGGAAGACTATTCATGTACTTAAAATATATCACCCCTTAATGTTTGTTCCTCTCAAGTCCCAAAATACTATTTAAGTGCAAGAAATCTACAAAAGCTTCTGAAAAAACTTTTATTTAATAAAATATTAATTAAAACTCACCAGCACTATCTCCATCACTACAAAAGACACCCTCATAAAAAAGCCAATATTTTTCAGACACCAGACATATATGATCCTCAAGATCCATAATCCATGTGCTCATCAAGTATTTGGTTACTATTTTATTCTGAAACCCAAATACTGTAAGAGGGTTACTAGTACAATACTTCTGCCTACTTTACAGAATTGCTTTTAGAAAGATAGCATTTCAGAGAGAGACATTTAAACACACTTTTTCTAGAATATAAAATATAAAGACATGCAACCTTTGGAAAAAAAAATAGATACAAGAACACAGCTAAGAGAAAAAAATTAAACTCCCTTTCAACCAGAGATGCATTTTTGTCACGCAGTTCATGTTCTGAACAGAACAATATTATATTAATGCATACCACACATGAATGGAAGGTAAATGCAATGTTAGTGATGCAAGGCACTATCTCCTTTACCTTTCAGTGTTTTACATCCTGAGAAAATAAAAGGGACTTTTAGTTCCAGAGAGGGGAAATATTTTAATATTAAATGTAATTTTTGGTGGAAAGTAACTGGCTATACGTGGGCTTTTAATAAATTATAGAGCTACCAATCAGTGAATAAAACTTATTATTAACATCGGTGCATTTCTTTTGGTTGGGAAAATGCTCATTTGCAGAACATCAATCATCCACATGCTGAAGGCAGGCATTCCAGCCTCCTGGGCTCATGCAAAGTAGAAAGGGGCAATCTGGAATAATAAAATCAGTTCCCTCTTCAGTATGGGAAGGGGCTCTAGGGGACCACCATGGTGACTCGATCCCATCAGAAATTTATTCTTCACTAGAGCTTCCATGACAGCTGTTTAAACCCACTTCCTCAACATCAGGATGGACTAAACCACGGATGCTCAGCCTATTACCTCGGTGCTGTATGTTCCCCTGTCACTCCTCTGGGAGAAGGCAGAAGGATGACTAAATGGCAGCACTGGTGACTGCTCCAGCACACACCGTCCTTCCCTGCTCTGCTCTGCTCTGCCCGAGACACCAAGATAAGAAGAAACAGGAATCTCTGGTCAAGGTGGTGGCTGAGAGCAAATAATTTTGGCTAAATATTCACCATGGCTGCAAACCTACTCCCTCCCTGTATCCAAACAGCACTGGAAAAAGCACTTAGGCTACATGAATTGCTGTGACAAGGGCTGTATGTTCCCTGCCACCATCCTTTCACTCTTAAGACATGGAAAGAAACAACCTATCGAGGGCTGTTCCTTCAGGTGACACAAAAACTACCACACAAAAGACCAGTGACTGGTCTTCTCACACCATATGAAAAAGGAACATGACCTAATCCAGACAGCAAAATACAACAGGAAAGAAACAACCAAACAATCAGATTTTAATCACTAGATGCTTTTATTTCTACAAGATACATAGGCTTGCATTGGCACTCAAAGTTGTAAGTTATTCAACTGAGTACAGTACTACAAGAGAATTCAGAATGAGTCATGAAAGAAGAGTTCAATCCAATGCTAAAGAGTGTTCTTTATGTTATAGACCTTCATAATCCATTTTGCAAAGATATTTATATTTGTTTAGATGTGAAAGTAATCTCAGCACTCAAGTAATCTTAGCTTGTATCTATCGTTATCCTGAAAAATAGCCATCTACTGTAGTCAGCATAGACTGTTTCACAGATTTAGGCAAATTAAACAGATCTAAAGCACTGTTTTCATAATTTTGTTCATAAACGCACTTGGTAAGTTTTTCACATTCCTAATGTCAGTGAACATAGAAACAAATGTTAGAATGCTGTACATACCTCCTGATAATACATACATGTGGGGAGAAGTTTTCAAAAACATATCCTCTGGCTGAGTAAGCACCTTGTACTACTAACAATCCTGACTCTTTTTTTTAGTCAAAAGTCAAGAAAAAAATAGTATCTCCTAATAGGTTTGCACAATGTGCAAGAAATGGAACACTATAACTGAAGAAAAACCACACCTTTGTTTATCTCTGATAGTAACAGGCTTTACAAAATATACTAGCACGTAGAGAAGGAAGAAGTAGGGAGGTTATGGAATGCTAAGGAGAAACCCTTTACTGGGTTATCTAAGGAAGTCACTAACAACTGTAGGAGACTATATTCTTAGCTATGCCTCCAGTAGCAATTATGCAGCACCACAGGAATCATTCAGCAAATCAATGAAAATTAGTGCCAATGCCCCTATAGGCCTCCACTACACACAGAAAGGTTTTTATTTCAGACAAGATTTAATCTTGGACAAAATGTTTACAGCACATCATATGATTCAACCACTGGTTTGGACCCTACTAGAACCATAAAGGATTGGGGTAAATTTGGGGCACATCTCGAGCTTCTGCTTTTATGCTGCTGCCACTTTAATTTCCTATCATGCTTATCAAAAACATTCTCTAATAAGATTTCCTTCCATTTCAAATTTTAGAGTATTCTCAATACATAAAGAAACAAAGAAGACCCTGAAATCCAGAGCTGACTTGTGTCTCTCCAGCAGTATCATGTAAAATTATCAGCATGAAGTCAAGAAAACTTATGAGTTTTGTTCAGTTTTGATCTTTCAAACTTCACAATGAAAGTGGGAACCTGAGAGCAAATGGATCGTTTTTGGAGAAAACAACAATTTGGAAAAAAAAACCAAATCTCCCTAAAATTAGATAAAAATGTTTCATAACTTTTTTTAAACTGTGTTTGTTTTAATTGGCTTTATGCTTTCAAAATACATGTGTTACCAAGTTAGTGAGCATTAACAATAATTATACTCTCAGATATTCACAGTACCACAGAACTTCTTCCCTGCAATTGTACAACTAACATATAATTTATGATACCTTGGAATTCTATGCTGCTTCATTCATTATGTCTTAATTGCTTTGATGCTGTATCTATGGTAAATTAATGTGCACCACCAGATAAATGAAAATTTATGAAAACTTTGAAAATATCATGCATGAATCTTAAACACAAAATAATCCTATTGGAAGAGAGATCTACTTCCAGCATACGATGGTGAAGTTTCAGAATCAGAACTATTCTTATTAGAAAGTTTGTCTTAATCTCTGACATCTGTAACACTGCAGCGTGAGATAGATTCAATTTTAAGTGACACTGCAAAAGGTCAGAACAATTCCCCTAACCTTGTCAAGGCTGGCAAGATGGATAATTGTTTTAGGTAAACTTAGCATCCATGTCATGTGTATTGGACTAAATATAAAATTCAGAGAGTAGAGGGAACAAACATATATTTAGAAATTAAAAATGGAATTTCATTTTCCAGACCAACAAATCTGTATCCAAGAATACAATCCTGTAAATATTAACCAGTTCACTCTCATCTAATGGTTCTTACAATTTATGTGTAACTTCACATAATTGCATGGAAACTGAGTGAAAGTATCGTTAACCTCCTTGCTGGTTTACCTTTTTTAACTATAGTAGAATTTCTTTAGAGTTGCCTTTTCTTTTTCTGTAACTCTTTGAAATCTAAAGCCATTTCAGCAAGTACACTAAGAAATTAGTAATCTTGCTTCATCTTCTTCCTAAACATTCTAAATAACCATTTAACAGTGGCCTTGGCCTATTAAATCTTCATTTTAATTCAATGACATTGTTTTACATAAAATTCAGTGTTCGTTAACAAAATTTCTCGTGTCTCACTTTTTTAACTGCAGAATTTAGAAGACACAGAACACATTTGCACTTCAGTCAAAGCTAGTTTTCTTCTCATCAGAGCTGAAGTCAACACAACTGATACATGATTCTCTATAATCATCCATGAAACAGTGATTTAGTACTCCATATGTACTCCCTGCAGCTTAATTCAGCTAGAACCAACTAACAGCAATGCTTTTGTTTATTCACTGTATTGAGAAACTTTACGAAACATTAAACAGTGAAGGACAAAATCAGAATTATGGAAGAACGTTTTAATGTATTTGTGTCCTTAACCTCAGATATCCCTTGGCTGACACGACACCAGAAGAATGAAAAAATCTGTAACACTGAGGGTCGCTGAGAGAATATGTTCTGGATATTACAATTACATGCAGCAAAAGATGTATCCTCAGAGAATATGTGGAAAGACAAAGAGGAATCCATTACGCACACGCACACATGCTGCTGGCCAGGCCAAGCAGCAGAATACATATTAGGAAAAAAATACACACATACTGGCAGGGCACTGTAACTTCAGTACAGCCACATTTATTTCTGTGCTACTCTAATGCAAAAATGACAAGAGATAAACATCCATGTTCAAAGGGACCTAAGCCTAATTGCTGATCAGAAAAAAATATATAAACTTATTTCACAAAGAATGTATGCAATTTAAAAATTTTAAATGCTTTGGCTTTATATAAAGGAATAAAAAGATTCCCCTCTAGTAATTATGGACACAGTACCTTAGCCATTAAATTATACATATATCATATACGATGCTTCTCTAACAATGACTGATATTTTAGAAAGTATAGCTAGACATATTTTCTGTTTCCCTGAACACATGTTGATGAGGTACCACAAAAACAAATAACCAAGTAGAGCACACTTTTGTCATCAGAAAAGCATTATCATTTACTCTTAAAGTAAGCTATTGGACTTCCACTTTGAATGTTACTACAGTCTGAACTTTTTTTTAAAACTTAGAATATGTTGAAGGAAATGATAATGCTACTTTACTCTGTAATGACTTTAAAAGCCTGGGCAATAACAATCATGAAAAGCTATCCCTTGTGCAATAAACCCAGGACACGCAGTTGTGTTTAAGCAGTAATCATGAAGTAAGAATTACAGAAATCAGCTATAGCAGCTCCTCTAAAATATGTCCCAATGCACACTTATTTGGACTGTGTTTTGCATTTACAGCATGCTTTGTTCAATTATTACTGAAGCAGTGATGATTTCTTATCCTCCCTCATCTGATTCATTGATCACTGTCTTTAATTAATATAACTAACCTAGCTGACCACTTCTGCAGTTGCAAGAATAAAAATAATTTAAATAAACCAAAGAGAATAAAAAAGCACTTTAAAAACCTCCAAAAATAATATTCATGCTGACTGCCTTCCTTTTTTTTTTTTCTTTTTTTTCCCTATGATAATTTATCCTGTGTATAATCTTTTAATGTGTTGGTCAAAAAGAAAAAAAAAAATCCAAAAACCTAATTTTATATTCAACAGACTAATCCATCATGTTCACATATCTGGAGTAATACTTCCTTGTAATGTCTTTCTGCTTTCTCGACAACTTTCAATAACACTTTTGAGCACATTTTATCACTTTCAGAAGGATTTCCAGAAGACAACAATTGCAGTACGTAGCTCAACTTCATGGAGTTTACAATTGAATGCACAGTATTTGACAAGAAATTAAATGTGAGTTCTGGTTAATTCATTTTCATGCATAGAATAATATGTATTAAATTTCAGTGTACATTTTATATGTGTCTTTTTTTAGTGTTTGCTTTATATATGACTATATCATCTCCTGGACAGGCCAAGAGTAGATCACTGGACGCTGAGGTTTGCAATCTGATTATCTGAATTGCTGGCAGCCACTTTGTAGATAAATGAAGTAGTATGCTTTGCTGATCAGTAAGGCAATTCATTAATAACACAATATTTATTAATTCTTGCAATCTAGGTCTAGTGCCATTGTATGCCAGCTATGAAAACTCCTCTTCAAGGTCTGACAGTTTTTAATTCACTTTCCTTTCATGGTAAAGAGATACCCCTCTGAAACACTAGAAAAAGAAGTATTTCACTAAATTCTCCAGGCAAAACACGATGCTTGTGGCTATATTTTCAAGGATTGGTACCAAAAAACCCATTAAATTTTCTCTATTAATAAACAATAAAACTATAAACAATCTCCAGTCAACTATTGCTAATAGTAGACATAGTAAAAACAGCATAAAATGCCATGTAACACTGTAACAAACATCACAGTTTGACTTGATAGGCTCTATATAGGCAGAAATTACACAATTCTGGCCTTAATGGACTCAAAACTATTCCTGGCATTTCTTCAGAGAAGGACATGAAATCGAAAGTTAGTAAGAACAGACTAGAAATTAAAATCATTTGGAAATTACTGGATAACAGAATATTGGGGGGGATACAACTGACCCAGTTTCCATGTCATTAAGCAAAGCAGTCTTCATAAACAATAAAATATTTCGATGATCTGATTTCATAGCAATTTCCTTCGTTTTCATGGTAAGTCAAACCTACCACAACACCAGCTTTGTATACACTCATACTGAACATTTGAGCTTCACAGTCAAATGCTCCATGGCCCAGTGTCTTAATCTTGTTAAGTCCCACCTTTACATAACCATAACAAATTTCCTGTTATGTCAGACTTCAGAGACATTATTAGAAAGTTTATTTGAGCAGTGCTTGGACACCAGCAAAATATTTATAACAGATAGCTTTGGTAGAGAAAATTCAATGACCAAATCATTTAAAGAGGGCATGCAACACGAGTTGATGTCTATATTTATATCATAATGCATTAGTATTTAGAAGATATTATTTTTAAAAATCAACAGAGTAACACAGAAAAAAATCAAGTAATCTAGCCTGGTAGCATTTTAAAAATTTCCTCTAAAAGATGTAGTTGAAGGCCATCTAGTATTTTTATCTGTTTCTTCTTCATATATATGCTTAGAAACATTTCTGCTAGACTGTTTTTAAGAAACAATATATTCTTTTGATGAAAATATCAGATAAAGAAACACACAATTATTAAATGGTGTTACTCAAAATTGAATCACTCTCATCAAAAAATTCCATAAAACTTAGTATCTTCTCATTGCCATTCCCTTTTTGCATTTTACAGTCTGGCAGCTTTCTGTATAGCAGAGAAGGGGGTCTAAGCTGCCCAGTAAGAGCACAATGCCATCCTGATCCTGTTTCCCATTGGCAAGAAACAGCAAGAAACATTACATACCAGTGCTCTGGCCAGCCATATGGAACTATCAGCAGCAATCTATACCTCTCCCTAGTATCACATGAATAATGCATTATCTGCCTAACCATGTAGGATTTATCTTCAAAAACACAGGCTGGCTCTCAAACAGCACTCTAACCAGTTTTGTCATACGGTACCCAAAGTAACACAACACCAGGTTTCCTCTGATGTTCTAAAATATTTGCTTAGTGCTTCTAGCCATGACTATCTCCTGTCATAATTCTTCATTGGGAAAAAACAGGATTGTAAATATTTTTTCCTAACCTAAACAAAAATAATTTTTCTGATAGATTTTGGTGTTTAGCACATTGACAAATAAAAAAATAATTGACAAAAAAAAATAAAGTGTAAACAATTACATTTCAGTTTAAATATGTAGACCAGACCCATGACATATCTAATATGTAAATATAAGGATGGTAAATGGGTTCTGAACAGTTCAGTTGAGCTAATGGCAACCTAAACCAGCAAAATGTACATTGGTCTGTCTTAAGTCCTTATGTATTTTCACATCCCAAACACTGCATGAGTCCAGTGCCCCTCATTCCCTAACCTTCCTCATGCACCAAATTCCTATTCTTGGCAGGACCACAGTGCTCCTTGCTTAAACCAATATCCTCTCCTACGGCAAGCTTCATATGACAGCACGTGTCCCAAACCTACACATGTGCTTGTTGCCCCATGACAAGCTTCACATCCACTGACCATCCAACCATTGCCATGCAGAGAGGTCAAAGGTCAGATTTCACCCATCTGCACTGTGGAACCATCCACTTCTGTCTGCTTCTCAGTCCCTCTGTTTTTCAGAAATTCAGCATAAAATTACCATTTTTAGGATCTCCACTGCTCTGCCAAATTTGATGGAATAAAGAAATTATTTTGCAGAAAATGGGTAATCAACAAAGTTGCCACTTCACTGGTAGGTTAATGTGAAAACTCTAGGATGCAATAAACAGTCATGGAGTTGACTCAATTACACGGAAACTTGGCCTGACTAAATTAAGTCAAATACACAGATCTATTTAAAAGGGGAACTAGGTAATAGTAGAATACTTTGGAAAGGAGCAATCTAGAAAGGGTCATGAACAATACTGGTTTCACAAAAAAGACTTTGCAGATCTGGAGCTTAGAAGTCAACATGATCTTTGAACCTACAAAGAAATGTAAAGAGAGAGCAAGTAGGTGGTGTTATGGTATTAACAAGATTATTACTGTGATAATATGTGCAGGACAGGTGTCCACACATCTTTTAGGCTGCTGCTGAAAAATGGAAAATTTTAGAGGAGTTCCAGAAGAATTACTTCAGGCATGTTAAAGCAGTTGAGTCTGTATATTGCAGCAAGAAAGTTAAGAGATGACTTGAACAAGGATTACACATAATCTAGAGCAGGAAGGGTTTATAACTGTAAACAGGTCTTTAATCTAGTAGAAAATGTCAAAACAAAAGCAAAGGATTAGAAATTGAAGCTAGACAAATTAGGTGAGAGTAACTGCATTTTGAACAGTCATTAAGAATAAATGTAGATGGTACGGCTTTAAAAAGGGAGGTGAGGGGATGGGAGAAAAATGGGTGAAGGAGTTTTTTAACATTAGAACTAGGAGAAGAAATTTGTGACAATTACCATTAACCACATAAATACTGAAGTGTAACAAAACACTTTTGATGTGCTTAGGTAATTCAGATGATGTAAGGTATGAATTAATGTAATTGAAGATGTGAACAATAAACCTGATTCACAGTGCTGTGATCACAAAAAAAGCCTTTTGTAAACTCATCTCAACCTCATGGTCTCTTCTCCTCCTAAAACTTTGGTACTGATTTATGAAACCTTTAAATTTTTGTCTAGAATCTGAAATCATGCCTATAACTTGAGGCTGTGTTTTGGATCATTTGGCATTTAATGTGCTGTTTTCCACTCCTTGGTTTGCTGAAGGGAGGTTGCTGGGCCCCTCTGAAACTAATCTGCTGTTCTTTATTTACAATTCAGTGTCCCCTGAGTCACCACATATATTTGCCGAAATTATGGCTCCTCATTATGAGCAATGATTCATAATTCTCCAGCTGCTTACACAGGTTTCACATAAGGCTTAGTAGACTATGACTGTGACGGGTTTTAGCACTGTAAGGTAAGTCATGTAGCACACTTGCTTCACCTCTTTTAACACCACCTTTACTGACCATGGCCAGGGACAGTAAAACCCAGCTCATAAGAAGCAGCTGTTTCCTGATGGAACATTCAGCTTCAAAACTAACGGCTTACCCCAGGTTCAGACATGCAAAGTAATAAAGTACAGACTAGCTTGAAAAGGCAAGCTCATTTTCAGTTACCTGGCTTGAGATTTATAAAACAGAACTCACCCAAGCACCAATCACAATAGAATAATAGAATGGGCTGGGTTGGAAGGGACCTTAGAGACCATCTATTTCCAAAGCCCTGCCATAAGCAGGGAGAACTTCCACTAGATCAGGTTGCTCAGAGCCCTATCCAACCTGGCCTTGAACACTTCTAGGGACGAGGCATCCATAGCTTCTCTGGGCAACCTGTTTCAGTGCCTCACCACCCTCACAGTACAGAATAATAGAGTAGAGGGGCAGAACTCCCTAGCTTAGACTGCTGGTCACATTTCTTTTAATGCAGCCCAGGACACGTTTGGCTCTCTTGGCTGTGAGTGCCCACGGCCGGGTCATGTCCCACCTCTCATGCACCAGCACCCCCAAGTCCTTCTGGGCAGGGCTGCTCTCGATCTGTTCATCCCCAGCCTGTGTTGATACCAGGGATTGCCCTGACCCAGGTGCAGCACCTTGCACTTAGTCTTCTTAAACCTCATGAGATTTCCATGGACCCGCTTCTCAAGCTTGTCCAGGTCCCACTGGATGGCATCCCATCCTTCAGGTGTGTCAACTGCACCACTCAGCTTGGTGCCATCTGCAAACTTGCTGAGGTGCACTTGATCCCTTCATCTATGTCACTGATGAAGACAGTAAATAACACTGGTCCCACTCATATACACCATTACCCCATGTCCAAGTGAGCGCTATTACATCCAATTGAAATAATAATCATTAATCCAGAGTAGAAAAAAGCTCTTGTGATTTTTGGCTTATCTAAACTACAATTAAAACAATTCATGGAAACCTCACGAAGCATTAGGCAGTCTGACCTGTACATGAATTTGTATATGATTCAAAGTTTGTACACAAATTCCCTTTGGAGAAGAAAGTAATTATTGTGGGCATTGCAAATTCTGACAAGTAAGTTGCTACTGAGAAGAGCGAACAGAAATCAGACTGCTTCAGATGCATGATATCCACCATTACAAATGTCTCCAAGGTTATAATCAATCTAAATTGCTCTTGATCACAAAGAAGATCTGAACATTCTCTGGGAAAGAGCAACATCCATTCATAATGTATTCTGAACATATGTGAAGATGACACACAGCTGGACTCCCCGAAGGAGGCATGATGTAACAAATGTTGGGAATGAGCCAACATTGCAAACTCCAGGTCCTTTTGGGTTTGCTTTCTGATTGCATCCAAAAAAAGCACCAAGGAGCAACTGTGGTATAAACACACAGGTTATACTAAGGAGTCCATCTGAATCACACAGTTTCTTTAGGTGAGATCTATTAGACTGACTTGGAGCAATCAATTAAGTTATTCTGATGGAGAAAGGCAGCAGACCAACAGTGCAGAATGGGAAACCACAAGAGGCATGGCGGAATAATACCATGAGAGTAATAAAACCCAAATACTTGGCTGAGCATTTCACTTGTTCTTAATTAAGCACATGCACACTTTACAGGAAACCATATTGGAAACAATCTTCTCCAGTGCCCCGTTCAGTCTGGACTCCCCTAATAGAGCATAATTCTGCTATTATGAGGGGCAGTCATTTGCCGCTAAGGATTCTCTATTCATAGGCTAAGACTGGTAAGAAATGGTGGCTTTTTCATCTGAACGATGCTGCTGGGCTGGCCACTGCTCAGCCTGGATTGTTTCTAGAGAAAAGGAACCATAATTTCCTGGTCCATTACGGGCATTTCTTACAAGCGCTACTGGCACTTTTAAGAGAGAACAGTGGAATATCTGACTCATAAAAAATGATGCCAGAAATGAAGAGGAGGGAGGGAGACAAAGAAACAGAAAGAAAAATACATTCAAAATACATAAATCTACTACAAATCCCTGAATATAAAGGCTGGGGAATGAATGCCATTCATACTGCCATGTTAGAAAACAAACTGTATTTAGTCTAGGCATCTAATGAAGCTGCAGGTTCTAACTTCTGTTTACTTTCTGTCACCAGGCAGAATCTGCTGTATCTCAAATTGAAAAGTTCATAAACTAAACATTATTTTAAAAGTTCAAGAACTACACACACATCATTATATAATGCAAGAGCTTAGTGTCCAGAATACACTGAAAGTTTGCCTCTTGACAGTCCTAAAAAGGCAGAAATATTTTGAAAGGCATTGATTGTATTTAAAAGCATGATTTGTATCATTGCTAACAATAGCTTTCTTTAATTCTTTATAAATGGTTCTTTGCTTTTATTTACCTTGCACCAAAACACTAATGAAGATCACTTCTAAACTTATTTATATGTAGTTCAAATCACAAAGATGAAGAAATTTCCTAAGAGAGAACGTATTTTCTAATGAATCCCATCTCTTTTTTAGCTACATTAAATATTCACTAGAGAGCTTAAAGCATGTCAGGATGTACTTTAGATGAATTTTCAAAACAATAAAAAGAGCTTCTGAATATAAGCAAAGAACTCCTGTACATGTGCCAAGAATTTTTCAACTAAAGCAACACAGTTAATAGTTTCATTTCAAAAGGGACCGTATACACATACAACCCTGTAACAGATGACGTTCTGCACATGCAGTCAACAACAGCAAAAAGAACTGGGGAAACATTACAGAACTAAAGAGCAAGAACTGTTCCCAGCTATTAGACAAAGGAAAGGGGAAGGCTATGCCAAAGTGTTTTCACAGAACTGTATTTCTATGTTCTGAAAATGTATGTTCAGCAGTATCAGAGGAAAGCAATAAACTATGCCAAGATTAAATCTCAAGGTTTTGAAAATAACTCTTGTCCTCTCCTGACTCCATACTTGGAGACACACATTGGGGCTGATTTCATCTCAATTTGGCTTTACAAACAAGCCTCAAGAATGTAGGACATATTATCACAACTGATCATTAATCAACCACACTCTAACATTCAGCAACACTGAATATTTTTGCCTGGATAAAGAGATACAAAAGATGCAATGCTAAAGTGCAACTTAGGAATTCCCTCCCACTTTAATGTTACAGGTGGAATAATATTTTCATTTAGTAAATAAGAAAGTTTTTCGACAAATACAAAAATCAATTATTAAAGGCTAAGAGTTAGAGTCTGTTCGTACCAGGAAATCATTTTTAGAAGTAGAAAGAAAGCCCTGTTCAAGAACAAATGAAAGCATTTGTTCTTCAAAGTTTTGATACCTGACTTTTTGCATGTGTGCTGGTTTCAACTGGGGTAGAGTTAATTTTCTTCACAGTGGCTGCTATGGGAATAAGATTTGGATTTGTGCTGAACACAGGGTTTAAAAGAGAGAGATGTTTTTGTTATTGCTGAGCAGGACATACACAGAGCCAAGGCCTTTTCTGCTTTTTGTACTGCCATAATGACAAGGGAGCTGGGGGTGCCTGGGAGGTTGGGAGGTGACACAGCCAGGACAGGTGACCCAAACTGACCAAAGGGATATTCCAGACCATATGGCATCATACTCAGTATAAAAAGTTTTGGGAAGAAGGAGGAAGGGGGCAGGGGGGAGGGAATTGAAGTGATGGCACTGTTTTCCCAAGTAACTGTTACATGGGATGGGGCCCTGCTCTCCTGGAGATGGCTGAACTCCTGCCTGCCCATGGGAAGCAGTGAATGAATTCCTCGTTTTGCTTTCCCTGCATGTGCAGTTTTTGCTTCTCGTTTTCCTATTAAACTGTTTTTATCTCAACTAAAGTTTTCTACCTTTTACCCTACCGATTGTCCCCCCGATCCCACGGGGGAGTGAGCGAGCAGCTGTGTGGGGGTTTGTTGCTGGCAACCATGACAGCATGTCACACTGATTAAGAGGCCAACCCTCTCACCCTGATCCTGCTCTCTAAAACTCAGACCTTCACCAAGAAAAAACAAAAAACCGGCAACACAGAAGTTCATATTTTCCAACAGAGTCCAGGCACTCCGTAAAAACAGTTTTCAGATTCATGAATTGTTATAATGTCAGACACTTGTTAATTTTCTTGCTGTATTATTAACTATTCTTTCACCCAGAAACAAGAGTCATCTTTTCATTCTGACAAGGAATTCTTCCTAACATTTCTTGATTTAAGACTTTTTCAAAAGAACAGCATTGTAGATAAAAGCAGTCAATCTGTTAGCTAGACTTTTTGCAAAATATGCTATTTTTAATAAAAATTTCTTTGGGACAGACCTTTCAAGTTCAGGATAGGACTCCTGGTGAAAATTTTTAACTAAAAAAAACCTCAAAGCACTTATCACAAAACAATGATTTAAGGAACAGAAAGACACATGTAGGATGTAGATAGCCTCCAACTTCTAGAAGTTTTGGACTACTATTTGGAGGAAAAGACTTGTGTAAGACACTCACCTGGTGCGTAGGAGATGTTTCAATTGCCTGCTGCAGTGAGAACTGAACAGTTCATACAAATGGGAAAATTTTATAGAGAAACATTAAGAAGAGAAAATTTCTGAGCAAGAATCCAGTCCAGGATTTAGGACATGTCTCTTCCTTGCAACACAGAAGAGCAAGGACTCGTGTTGCAGTGAAGGGTCAGATTACTGGGACCAGCCATCAAAGCCTGTCTCTCATTCCTGATATCTTTTTTTTCACCTGTTAGGCACAACACTGAAAAAGATTTTAAGTTTGTCCCAATAAAGAAAACTTATTTTACACCTCTACTTGAAGCTCTCAATATTCATGTTTCTCCTTGAACTGTGTGAAATCAAAGTAGAATACAATTTTCTGCAGAGGAACACAGTACCACAAATACCACAAATAGAAACAATCATATTTCTAACCTCACTTTCAACTGAGGCCAGTAATTTCAAATGGCACACAGAAGTCCATCTCCTATTAGGATAGCTTCAATTTATCTATTATGGATAGTGCCCAGCATTATATCTGGAAGTTGGCTATGTAGGTCAGCTTGCAACAGATACTCTCATTCCACTCAATCCACCTGAAGATGACAGTGGCATACATAAACTTCTGCCTAGTTAAGGCAAAAAGAGTTTCCATGATATGCACCGCCTTTCTGGAGCTTCAGAGATCCAACCTCTCAAAATAACAGGCTGAATCTGTAAAAGTCAAGCACGCTTTCTCAAGTATAACTGAGAAAACAGTATGCTTACAATAGCTAATAATTACATTACTGTCATTGTAAAAATGCCCCAGACCATTAATCAATAGTATCTTTCTGTACCTGCCCAGTTCCAGGCTTAGTGTCGTGCGTGGCTTCAGCAGGAGAAGATTCCTGCAAATCCCCGGATTTAAGGTCTTGAGTTTCTCCCACAGGAATTGTTTCCAGCTCATGCTTGGGTGTAAGATTTTGAGTGTCCTCTACAAAGTCTGAAATATTTGATTCCTGCAGCCTGTCCAGCACTGGGTCCCCTGTCTCACCCCCAAGAGCCGATTCCATTGCCCACCCTGGTGCGGGAAGGGCAGAGCGCTCCTTGCAGAAGGAACCTGGCACTGATAACATCGGCTCTCGACGGGAATGGTTACAGACACCCGACCCCGCTCCCAGCAAGTTATTAAAACAAGAAACACATCTGGTTTAAAATAGTCCTCTTTTAAAATCACCACTCTGAGCAATCTTTTATTCCACTCATGAGCTGTATCTATTAAAGAACAGATTTCATTTTACTTGAAAGAATTATCTTATAAGTTACTTATGGGCAGAAAATAGAACTGTGGGTCCTCTGAAAAGAGAATTCCAGGCATTGCAGGAGTGAGACAGAGCCAAAACTGATACAAATTATTCAAGATTACTGAGTTTATTAAACAATGCGTGTAGACCAACAGTAAAACAAATATTTCAATTGTTTTAATTACTGAACATGCAAATGAAACAACAAGCTAGCATGGGTCAAATTTTAGTCAGTCCTCCACCATTTTTTCAGAACAAAATACATGTTTCATTGCCTTTCCCAAATTGTCCACATGGATAATCTCAGAATCTGTATCAAAAATAATAAAACAGTAGGATAATTATTTTGGATTACTGACTCAGAGAAAAAGACATGGAAAATGAAAAGGAAAAAAATGCCACTTGGTCTCATAACAATAATGGCTTCAAAACACACTTTTGGTGATGGCCCACATATCTAGAAACAGACACCTATTACATCAACTTTTGACATTACTGAGAAAACTTAAAACTCTTCACCCTTTGATTATTTTACTCCATTCCAGTTCATATTCAATTTTGCTTACTTTTGGAAATAAACACATATAATTTAGAAAAAAAACCGCACAGATTTGTGCATGTTATTTAGAATGCACCTTGATCTCAGCAAAGAGAATATTTTATTTTCTTACAGAGTTTGGTTTTCTTTCTTGTTAAGAAAAACAAAGCCATAAATTTAAAAGCATCGTAACTAGAGCCAGTCTGTGTATGTAAAACTCCCACAAAAGTAAGAATAAAAATTACATATGTTTAACTTTCATAAGCCTTTAGTAGCCTACTATGACAGCCAGCATTTTTAGATAAGGGTGGAAAGTCCAGGTTATTCCACAGGTAGAACAGAACAGAAGAACTAGCATAAGCTTTGTATAAGGAACAGGAAAAAAGCATGCCTCCAGAATTAAGGCTATACTAAATACACCACTCAGTATCATTAATTTGATCAATGTTTTGTGAATAGCTGTATGTTGTCAGCTAAGGAAACAGATGGACAACACAGTGCAGTGTGGAGGCAGCAAGAGAAAGACCTGGAGCACAGCAACTGTGGAGCAACATATAAAGCTCAGATGTAGAACTGCTGGAGAGCGCTACCACATAAGAGAGAATTTTTTCCAATGTTTTGAATAAACATATATTTTAAAAATGAATATTAAAAATTTAAATGCATACAATTATAGATCTTCAGTAAATGATGAACACTTCTTGTACTACTGTTCATAGTATAGTAGCTAGACTTTAAGTCAAAGGATAAAAAAGTCAAATGCCAATGGCATAAAGTATTATGAAATGAAGTAGGGCTCAAAAGGAAAGACTAAAAGTAGGATGTACTAGTTTACAAACTGGTGACCCTACACGTGCTCTGTGTAATGGGACAGCTGCTCACAGCCCATGCAGAACTGCAACACAGTCATTGCACAGCATCAGTACCTCTGCTGCCAGGGGCAAGAGCCTTTCCTCCAAGATACAGCAAGCCTCACTTGTGTCTGTTAAGTCTGCCTTTTATCAAGATCGGGGAAACCAACACTCACAAATACAAAAGCTTGCAGCCTTTGCAATACCCTCCCACAACTTATGTACCAGGGCACTATTTCAGAACCTCTGATAAAAGTAATTCAAACATAACTGGAAAAACAATATATAGTAATTTGTGAGGACAGTGAGTTGTCTCTTTGAGGCATTTTTTTCCTCCTCAGAATAATCCATTACGTGCAGCCCAGATGACAGCTCCAAGAGGGGAAAAAGGCTATAACAAATCTTGCCTCTTTAATCTTTAAATTTCTGGAGAGATAAGGATATTAAACACCAAATGCTTCTGTCACTTGTTCAAGCACCTCATATTTTTCCTCCCTCCCTACTCATTTAACACAATCAACAGGGAGATGCAGGAGAGCCCCCCACCTGACACACGTACCTTGCATACATGCTGAAAGAGAAAACACTCCTGGCTTGCTTTTCAAACTGAAGAAAACAAAACACAGCATTACATGTTCTTTGCTTGGACACTCCAACTTGGTCTTCTCAGAGCTGTCCCCATGCTTGTAGGACACCAAAGAAATGGCATTAGAGGCCACACTTTCCCCATGTTTGCTATTTCCACCCCCTATTAACCTTCTCTTTACCCAGTCACTGCTTAAGAACAAGGCCCTCACCAGTCCCTTAGGAAGGAAAGGTCAAAGAGGGACACAAGGAGTCCCCCATGTGTCCTGCTCCTGGCCCATGCCCTGTCCTTACTCCCTGGCTACTCATGGCTGCTGCTTCCCACCTTCCTCTCACAGGCTGCTCCAGGGTGGCTCTCCTGCCATGGAAACTCATCCACACCCTGCATATCATGAAGTCCATCCCAATGCCAAAGCACTTGTCTCAGCACCTTGCCAAATTTTAATCATGTTCTGACTCCCTCTTATTCCTCTCACTATTTTTCTTGCTTCCAAACATATGGCAGGTGCTTCAATATCAAGGGATATTTAACAGATATTTTAATAATACGGGCAATAATATACTACTTTTTCTTTTTTTTTTTTTTTTTTTTTTTTTTTTTTTTTTTTTTTTTTTAAAGAACATGGAAGAGATTTGGAACAAAAGGTGTTATATAAATCCAGAAAAGTTTCAAGAAGATGTACTTAAAAAAAATTTTGATAACAACCTATTCTAATTTGCATCAATATTTCAGAGAACACTGAAAGCCTATGTCCAACACACCCTAGAAAAATTATGTATTCTATTTTACTGCCTGTAGTACACAGAGGATGATACTAATCACAGTTAACAAAAGACATGTCTATGGAAATTAAAAAACAGTGAAGCTTGGATAAAAACATTACAAGAATGCCTACAGTTAAGCAAGGTGTAGAACAGTATATTTCGGTTTTATCTTTTACTATAAAACTGATAATATTTGGGACATATATTTCTGATCATTTTTTCTTGTTTTACACAGAACTTGTACTAGAATTTATACACAAACCAACACTACATCATCAACTGTGAAAAAGAATAAAGGTTTGGACAGAATAATCAAAATGAAAAAAGGTGATATCTTGGCATTTATCTTAGCTAGGTTAAGAACTCCAGGCAGACAATGGAGACAGGCTGCAGAAGAAATATCCAAGGTTATTGATGGACTTCAGGTATCTAAAAGTCCACTTATTACAGGTAATTATGTTAATCCAATTTATCCATTGCTTAATTCCTCATTTATGTTTCTACATCGTGAACCAAGACATATTAAAACACCACCTACTAGACTGAATTGCATGTAGGTATACTCTCCAACATAAACTGGAGGCCAACATCTCAAGTTATAGGAAGTTAAGAAATATTTCTTAAATTGGAGTTTCTGTGCCTAGTTTGTACTTGCAATAAACAGAAAGTCCCTGGGACGCATACAACGTTGAACAGAGCAGATGTCGTTTACATGAGCCAGAAAAAAGTAATCACTGTGACTCATGGACCATTGTCCTCCAGAATCTGTGGATTAAATTCACACATCAGGTACCCACCAGTCTGTCCACAACTTCAGGACAAGAGAACTATTTTTATGTCCTCCAGACAAAAAGGAAATAAAGCACATAAACACACACACACACACACACACACACACCCTATGGATAACTTAAAAAAAGCAAAGCTCAGCTTCAGTTCACATGTGCAATTCATCATGCTGTCTTCTTACAGCATTAAAAAAAAATTACAACCAGGGAGTTTGGCTTAAGAACTGTCTATGCATTTTACCACATTCAGAATTTTAATCTTTAGTATGTTACCATAACAACTTTACTGCACCAAAAAGTATTACTCCCAGAAGATACAAAAATGCTGCAAACTCTATCACTTATCCTAAAGGATGTTACAGAAAACACCAAGCTTTTGCTCCAGATAGGAGGTCTTCAAGTTCACATGGAAGGGAACTGCCCAGATTCCAGACAACAGGTCTAAGCCTGGCTTAGTGTTACTGTCTGTGAAGTGAGAGGTTGGAAGACTGACTACGATAAAGTTTTTCAGTGGACTCTCTACACTGGTTTTGCTTCCTAGTTTTTGCTTGTCATTCCTACACTAAGCACATTCCATTACAATTAATACAGGGAAAAACTGTTTGCCATGGCAAACATTACCTCCAGTTTCTTCTCATTTTCAGAATTTTTTATACACAAAAATGGACTGCAGGGACCCTTCGTTAGCTCTTTTTGGGTTGGAGTTTTTGGAAGGGGGAGGGAAGCAGGAGAGACACGAGGCACTATATTCCAAGACAAAGTAAAAACAAATAGTGAAACAAGAAGAAAATCAATTTAGTTCTCGGAATTTAGCAAGTAGTCTGCTTATGTTCTGCATTAAAATTTTTGCCTAAATGAGAAACATAAAACTACAGGGGAAACAAGGTTGTATGAGGTTTTCCTTTATTATTATTATTATTATTCTGTGTCACTTTATGGACTACCATTATGTTAAATAAGAGCTTTTAAATAGTTTTAAAACCAATCTCTTGGTCAATCAGGTGGTTGTCACCAATTCCTAGATTTCTATTGGAAAAAGAAAGAAAAATGTCACTGCTCAGAAAAGCATCAAGGTTGATATTAATGACAATGAATGGTGTAACTAACAGAATGAAATCAAAGACTCTTAAAACTCTTGATCTTAATGTCCCTGAGGTCTGAGTTCCAAGACAACATTTTCTGGATTCTGTAAGAAGTCCTGGTGTTGTATTTTCATTTGCTAGTAAATTACATTTAGGACTGTTTAATGCAGACCATAGTACTATCCAATAAAGTAAAGGTTATTATGCACCATCTGAACAATAGATTTTTTTCATTGTAATGTTTCTTGGGAATTACAGTATTAGATTAATGAGATGTGCAAATGTGCAAATTTTTTATCAACTTTGTCTCCAAAGCAATGAGTCACTCCTAAATGCAGAAGAGCAATATAATTAAAAACAGCTTATGTGATGCTGTATTCTGCACCTCACAGGTGTTAGAACATATGATGTCCATAGAGGAGAACAGATGCAAAAAGTTTCCATTGAAGTGAGATGCACAGACACAGAAAACACTGTAGCAATGTATGCTGAATCTGTGCTCAGTAGCTACAGAGGTGCTATTAATGCTAAACAGCTCCAGAAACATCAATCAAGAAGACAGCCTGACCATCAGACACAGGTATGAGCAGAACAGTCTTCACAGCAATCAGCCACAGACGGCTAAATGAGAAAGCTGGTTCCCTGATGTTCCCCCCTGCACTCAGGGGGACTACAAATCCTCCTTCTGGAGAGTACTGCAGAGCACAAGACTAATTTAGGCAATACAAATCAACTTCTGGGAGAGACGGTCTGTCTCCATAATCATTGAGCATACGCAAGAACACTGCTAGCTCGGCTGAGAGCTCAAACAGCACTTTCTGCCCCTGCCTGATGCCAACAGCATCCACTGGAGGCAACCAAAATGAGCTAAGCAACAGAGACTCTGTACCAGGTTCTCCTTTTTTTTTCCCAGAAAATCAGGATAAAAGCAAGGACAAAAGAGTTCTAAAATAGAATAGTTCATATTGTACCCTATCTTCTCATGAAAAAAACAGACAAGTTTGCGAAGTGGATAGCAATTAATAGATACGCTCTTAGATGGCAATGATATACCATACAAGGAGCAAACAACATTTATCCAAATGCCTCAGTCACCCTCATTTATGGTGCCTAGAGACCTAACAAACAACAGACTGCTAGCAATCTGATAAATCAGTTCTATTCCAAAATCCCTAGAATTCTCTATACAGCAAATGGGCCATATAAAATGCTTGTAGCCACAGTGGGAAAATTTTCCCTTGTTTACCCTGGTAATTCTGGGTTTTCTGCTTAAAAAGGCTGGGAATTATTCTCTGTGCTGACATATTATCTTCACTTCCATTTCTGTCTGCTTCCTGACCTATCCCATACTGAACACCTGCTGATACCATGATTTCCAATACATTTTTGTCAAAACATTCTTTGAAAACAGGATTTGAACTCTCCTGTTACCAGCTGGGGACATCCACACCAACAAGATCTGTGTGAACCTGTAGGAGAAATGTCCAGCAGTCCCAAGGAGAAAATGGTTCAGCCATTGCCCAAACTCAGAAACTTCTGGAACACACAGTCTGGGTCTCCTTGAAGACTGCTTCCTTCCAGGGAAACGATGATGTAGGGGTGAGGAAAAAGACAATGGTGTTTGAACACATCTCTGCTTGCCATGGTGCAGATAGGGTGTGCTCCAAACCCAGAAACTTCACACTATTCCCACAGTGTGGACAAAAATGAGGAGCTAAGGCACTAAGTGATAGCTTTTGGCATGATAAGGACTTCAATCACATTCTTCAGCCACAGGCTGTACTGTATACAGTATACATCCACATTAACATTCCCATAGTCCTCTGTGGCTAAAAAGAAGCATGCAGCACTTGGCCCAAAGCAGCACATCAGCAGTGCAGAAGCCACCTGGGGCCAGAAAGGATACCTGCCAGCACACAACATCCCATCCAAACGCTTCCCTTGCCACCAGCTGAGCAGCCTGTGCAGCCTCACTGTCCTAGCAAACCAGCACAAGTGTAGTTTGGTAGCTGCAGCGTTGGTAAATGAGTCTTCAGCAGCTCACCCTCTTGCCTGAGGGTCACTCCTTGCCCCAGGGGCTAACCAGACTCCTACCAGCCAAGTGCCAAACAATGAGAAACACTTTTGGCAGAGATGGGTTTATACACGTTTCAGATTTTCATAGTGTTCTGGTTTGGGGATAACTTACATAATGAAACTGATTATATATTTTCAGGCAGATCCTGCCTTCCTGGACATATAAGGGATATTGTATTGCCAACTCTTGAATGACCACTAAAATACCACTTTTACAGAAAAAATCAGTTATGCCTACGCAGTTACACAGACTTGAAAGGAAAGTCCATTAGTACAAATCACACCAAGTTAAGGTCCTGTTCCACAGCAGGCAGAACCACATTGGTAAGACCTTTCAAAAAGCCTCATAAAGAGCTAGTAGAGAAAAATCCCTGAGTGATACTCAGAGGAAGCAGAGGTAAATGTTTGCCATATTAACTGTAAATTGCAGCTGCTTGACTTCAAGTATATGTTCTGAAAAACCATGAATAATGCCAGTCTTATAAATACAGTGAACTTTCCTAACATGAAAAATAAAACCTGTGTGCTGCCAATAAAGTCTGCCTAGAAACTTTCTGTTTAAGTTTTGTACAACCTAGGAATAGGATTTTCCCCAAGTCCAACATCTACCCAACATTCAGGCAATAAGATGAGGTGATTCAATGTCCAAATCAAGAGCTCTTCTTTTTGGATACATAAATTAATCCAGAATTTTAAACTACAATTTTAAGCTGACTACACATTTCCCAATGGGGGAAAATTAAAACTTTCTTGGAAACAGCAGAGGTAATTTTATCTGGCCACAGACTGTCTTTCTTGCAAACAGCCTGCAGAACTAACAGATCTGGCAAGTCTAAACAGGTTAGTATTTTACAGCACAAAAATCAGGAAAATGGAAAAGAGCAATGCCACCTTCTGAACAATAGGCTTCAGTCTTTAGTCAGAAGCACGGTACAAGCAGATCCATTTCAGAGCAACCCCAAGGGAACCATCAGAGAAGACAGACTCCCTTTGGAACTGGAAGTGGGACTTTTGTTTTGCAGCATTGATAAAAGGACAAATGATGCACACATCTCCCAAAATCATAATATCTCAGACCCTGGTTGTTCCCATGGATGACCTTTCCCTCTTTTATTTAATGAGGCAAACTCTGCAACAGTGGGTTTCATTATTATTTAATCTCTTGGTTTCCCCTGACTATTAGTAACTCTTAGCTAAATATAAGCCACCCACAAGTGCTTTGCCACATCAGCAAACAACCATAGCTACAGCTACAAGGAGGAGATGTAGCACCAAAAATACTTATTTTCCAGTGGTTTTGGGCTCCATTTACCGTTTGAAAAAAGTAAGTAAGTAAAAAAAAGTAAGAACTAGTAGGATGTTCTCCAAATTATATATATTTGATGCACACTGGAAATAAGCCCTAGATTTAGCTGACTCTGCTTTGAGAGAAAATACAGTGTGTAGGATAACAACAAGTGTGTGACATCACATGTCACAGGAGACCAAAGGATTTTCTGAGTACCATGTAATGATTTAGCTCTGGGCTGATGTGATGAACTTTGCCACAGTAGAAAGCAAATTTCTGATAGGAAGAATACCAGATTAAATGCCGAATCCTGTTGTTAAACGGGATTTTACCACATTGACTTTTAGACCTATAACAGGACCAAATTAAATAAATTGAACTCTTGAGAAGCAAAAATTTGCAGGAAAGATAAAAAGTGATACTGCTGTGTATTTTAAACTGTCAGGAGTCCTTCTAAAATAAATAAATATCACATGGACGCTGAGCACTGCAAAAAATTCAAGTATTTTTCTAAGTAGCTCTTGCTTATGAGCAATTAATCAGTAAGATTAGAAAAATCTTAAACCTTCCAAAGTTATGTTGTTTTCATAAAAAAAGCACAGGGCACACTGCCAATTCTTCCAGACTATCTCCAATGAATCACTGCTTCTTGGGTCTCAAAATGATGCTGTCACTCTTCCAGTTGGCTGTGTCATCTCATTTCAAGGCTTTATCTCAACACCATACTTTACCATCACACTTACTTATTGTGTAAAATATTGACTAATTTTCTACATTCAGATTTCAAGGTATAGCATCAGCATAATTGGTGAAATGTGCTTTCATTTCTCTGTCATGTCTGTAATAGCATTTTAAATACTGTTCACTTTTCTCAGATAATAACAGGAACTTGAAGATTTTACAAATTTTAACCTTCAATATCTTCAAACTGCTTATGGAGTTTGAGTAAACATTATTTCTCCTAAACATGGGAAATTTTACTTTAGCATATTATTTCAGCATTTTTTTTAATAACACAAGCAACTTAGGAGAACATATTTCCATTTCAGTTTAAATGGCAGATGATGGATAAATTGTAGCTAATGTTGGAAAGAGATGTGTAAAACCAAGCAACTCCTAATTAAACTCTATTACTAACTGTGGCAATCTTCTCAGCAATTATTTAAAGGACAAGGCTGAAATAGTCTTTAATCTTTCCTTATTATAAACAACCATTTCCTTGACATGTTACTGTTTTCAAACGAATTCCTAAAAAGTAAATAAGGTCAAAAAAGTCGGACAAAGAATAATTTATTTTTCAGAGAGCTACACATGCAATAACATGTTTCTAGAAAAGTAGTAAGGGGCAATTACTGAATATATACTATACTTTTCATCATTTGTAGGAAAAATAAATCCAACTAGCTATGCTTCACTGTTTCTGCAGGAGCAACGATGTCTGCCTTCAGCTAAGTCCCTGCAAAAGCAGAATCTGATAAGGACACTTTTGAGAGCTAACTGAACAACCATGGCTTAAAGCTTTATTTCTAACATAAAAGACATAGCAATTAAAGCTAATTTGGCATAAAAGCAGAAGTCTAGTTTTCATCCTGTAACAGTCTCCCCAGGTTCAGTCTGCAAAACAACTGAAAACTCAAAAACACCAGTGGCAGGAGGGAACATATCAAAGGCATATATAAATACATTTCTTCTTTTTCACACCTTTTCACTTCATCCATCCTCCCCTCTTTCAACTCCCCACTTGTTTGCAGGAATCAGTTCTCTTTCCTACCCAAGGCCTGATTATCCTATGAGTAAACCATCTGATGAAAATCATTTAACACACAGGGGACTACAGGTTTATGTGGCTCTTAGAATGAACACTGCACTGAACTCTACAGTATTATTAATGACCTCCTTTAGCAGAGGAAAAAAAAGTCGTATATTCTACAATACCAGATTTTAAGGAAGAGTTTTTATATATCTAGGAATGTTTCAGGTCCTACTATTTTTCAGGCCACTCATATTTGGGAACTAAAATACTATGTGACCATCAGTGGAAACAATACTCTCCAACTGTGCTCTCATGGATGGCACTCTACAATTCAATAACCAAAAAAAAGAACCCTCCCAAAAAACCCAAAAACCAAAACAAACAACAAAACAACAAAAACCAAACAAACAAAAAAAAAAACCCAACCCTTTTTTGTAAATTCCTAAGAAGATTAGAAGATTTACAATTAATCTTAAAAGTATTGGAGCACTAATGTTTTCAATGAATCTAGTATTCCAGCAAAGTCTGAGTGAGATCATA
The DNA here is from genome assembly GCA_013398175.1 of Climacteris rufus. NCBI lineage: Eukaryota > Metazoa > Chordata > Aves > Passeriformes > Climacteridae > Climacteris > Climacteris rufus. The sequence continues at coordinate 324,463 of VZRZ01003262.1, forward strand.
CAAAAAAAAAGCAACAATACAAATCTACAGGAACATATAATCAGTGCTGGAAATACTGTCTAAACACATAGCCCAGAAGAAGACAGCTCTCTGCTGCAACTGCCCATAAAACTGGCAATTTTGTGACTAATTGGACAGAAACAGCATCTACATTTTGCAATGTATCTACTTAGTCAGGGATGAAACTATGCACTCCTGAGTTAGAGCAGGAATGTACTGGTGGAGGATTGTGATCAGTAAATCCCTCTAGCTAATGGCAAAGTATCTTTACTCCCTGAGCCCTGCCAGCAACTAGGAGCAGCTCATCTTCACGATGGAGAGAAACTGAAGCAGCTTGCAGCACATTGGCCAACCCGCAGTTACTGTCCCACGAATCCACTTGCATTTTGGAGCAGACGATGACATTTTCTTTACAGAGGATCAAACTGTTCCCTTGTGTTAGGCGTTTGTTCCCAATCAAAACAACACAGGGCAAATGCAAACCCTGAAAATCAATGCAATATTGAAAATCACAAAAATCACTTCAGAAACTAAGCAGCCGTTTATGGTGCACTTATATGTAATTATAAACCGAATTTTGCAAGTGACTTAAAACATGTTATTTCTAAAAAGAACCCTCATCTTTTAAGGCCTTGTTAAAAATATTTCCAACTAGATAAGCCTGTAACAAAAAGTTGTAAAAATAATGCATTTATCTTCATAAAACACGTTTTACAGTCTCTGCATTAGCTGTAATTAAATATAAGCATCAGAATCTTTGTCCCATTGCAGATACTTTGTATGTGTGTGCTTACTACAACCAGAAGGTATCTATGATAGCATATAATAAACCTTGCATCTCACCACAGTGTTCAAAATTATTGAGCAAGACAATGCTGCACACAAGAAGCAGAAACCACACTGAATTTTCTGTAAGAAGCAGGGGACAAAATAAAACAAAACACTTGATTCTCATTGAATCCTATTCCTAATTTTGATCTTAACTGTTTACAACTGCCTCCTTTTTTTCTTGGAGCTCCTGCTATACCCCACCCAAGAGACCAGCAAAAACAGGCAAGGAGGTTCTCAGCACAGCTGTAAGGCTTTGAGAGGTTCAGCTCTTGCAAGCCTTCTCTGATTAGAACAAAACTGAAAGATGGAAACTGCCAGAGAGCCATCATCAGTCATAAAGATATTTGGTCAAAGAGAAAGCCTAGGCACAGAGTTAGTGCAGGTTGTGGTAGATACTGAGCCACTGGAAAGCCCCATTCCTCCTCTCCCTCACAGACCCAGAGAAGCACACAGCCAGTACACAAGGCAGCAGCAATGGGAATGCCAACAAAGAAGGTTCAACAGCTGACACCAGCAGGGATGTCACCCACCCCCCTTCAGGCCTTCTCTTGCAGGAGGCCACATATGACCTTTCAGATGCCTTGCAACATCCGCCCATCATCTTAGCAAGCTCAAAAGCAACACTGGCAATCATCTCAGCAGCCATCAGATATGAGCCCCATCTTCAAAATTTCCACTGCTGCTCGAAAAGGATGTGTTGACTTCAGCTGAATGCAGAGTAACATCAAATATGCACACCCATTCTAGGCTGTAAAGAGAGCTCCTACCCTTCCATTTTTAATAAAGCATTATATTTAGTTTTTCCCCCCTGTAATTTTCTCTCACCCTGCTACAAGAAGAGTAAATGGACATGTAAGAAGAGCATTATGATGTTTCTTTCGCCTGTTTGTTTTGGTTAGAGGGTGTGTGGGTTTTTTTTAAACACATGACAACATTTTGATTTCTATTCTTAGAAACCATTTGAGACAAAAAAGGGACCATGAAAGAACTGAAGTCCACAAATGAATTTCCTTTCTGCTGGGTTTTTTCTCAGCCATCTCCCCTCCAGTAATGCCTGCCAAAATCCCATGCTTTATAGGGGCATCTGTTCTATTCTCTCCAGGCCAAAAAAGGAGACTTTTAAAACTCTTACTACAGCCAAGGAAATCTATAGCTCAATGAGTCTAATGTGATTTTTTTTCCCCCATGCCTGGAGCTCCACAACTGCCATCAAAAAGTCCCTTTTTCTCCCTCCCTTCCTCCAGCCACACACTCCCAATCCAGGCCTCTCCTAAAAGCTGTCCTCCTCCCACTCCCCATCCAACTGTTTTTACCATATGACTTAGGAACTGAGAGCAATTTATTTATTCATTTATGAGCCATAAAGGAAACTCTACATCAACAGTTTAAGTGACATATTTTTATGAATTCTTGCACTGCTGTAAGTGTTTCACCACCGCTGTGAACTTGGTATACTTCATACAACAAGAAACACATAAAAACCAGTTGCTTTCCCATACTAGTACTACCCCTAGAGTAGTATCATAACAAAGGCAGTCTCACTGGATTTGACTAAAAACTGATTAACATTGCTTGATACAAACAGCAGGTCACCCTGAAACTCCATTGCCTGCCCGTGATTTAAGGTCACACGCTGGCCTTCAGAGCAAAGTTTGGTTGCTGCCACTAACACCAGAAGAAGAAAGCAGTACAGGCATCATACTGCATATGCCAGCCTTACTGTAAGGTGGCCTTATCCAAGTGCAACACATTTCTTTTAATAACTTTTAATTCATGGTGAAAAACATAGGGCACCACAATTCCATCAGTTCCCCATGAAGTAACAGTTTTCATGTGTTTGAAATAAGCGGATGTTCTAGTATGTATCACTTGTGTAAGGCTTCAATGCAACCACAACAGCAAGTGCAGACCACAAGCAACACTGCTGTAGCTTTCAGTGAAATCTGCAGAAAGAGACCAGAAAAAATCTGAACCTAACAAAACAACCCCAGACTTTTGCATCAGAAATAGAAGATGAGAAAATTAAGGTGAGCAGTAGGTATATATTTTCATGTATTACAATCAGTGTTTGCACAATACCTCTAAAAATGCCTCACATACCTCATTTTGTTATGGGTAAAAGCTAACTGCAAGTCTGAAAAGCTCCTTTGTCCTCTACAAGCAAAACATGTCTCATAATTTGAGGCACACAAAAGATGTAAGAATATATTAATTGGCAAATGAGCCCTTTTAGTAATTATTTAGATTTGCTGGCTAGCCACAATCTTTTCCGCATATAATCTTCAAGAAGCAGGAATAGTCCTGGCAGGCAATACACAGGCAGGTTTTCAGCCTAAGATTGTTAGTACTGGGCATGAAAACCAAAGCTAATATCTGTGCCCACTCTACACCAACTCTTTGTGGCTCCACCTGTAAATGCATTGCCTGACAGGCAGGCTACATCTATGAGCTGAATACATAAGCTCTTCCCCCCATGAAAAGGAAAAAAAAAAATTAAAAATCAAAGCTAAGCTCTACATCTGGAAGAAAAAAAGGCAATTAAAAGATGAGGAATACAATTCTGACACAGCCCAGTTCTTTGGTGAAATCAAGATTAAGATGCATGTTTATGAGCAAAACTAAGTCAATGTTTTCAAATTGGTTTTTAGTGCAAATCCTAGTTTTACCATTCATAAAATTCAGTAGGTAATTACACAGCTAGACAAACATCCTTAGAGGAAAGTAGAAGAATAATGCATTCCCTACACAATTATTTATAGCTGTGTTTTTGAGTGAACACACTCAGGCATCAAGCCAATATTTAAATTAAAAAAAAAAAAACAGATTTGTAAAACCTTAAATATTTTTGTAAGCCAGTCCATAGACTACAGCCTATTTCACAATCTAATCTGCCTTTCCAATACATAAAAATCCCAACAACTTAGACTGCCTCTGTGATTAATCACTACGATTTAAAATAAAACCTTGACAAAGACAGGTCCAGAAGCACAACCACAAAATTTGTAATGCTAGCAGAACACGCAATTTGCTTAAAATAATGTTCCTGGGAAGTGCCATAGTGCCGTGTGCTAAATATTTTGTCTGATCCGTATTTTGAAGAAACCCTTGGGAACAAAATCATTACCAAGCATCAGTCAAAATGGCAACAACTAGAGATCAGGTCCAATTCAGTCTTTCATAACTAACTCTAAGAACAAGCTGCTTATCACTCCAAAGCTCAGAAAAGATGATGAAAACTATATAACACAATGTCCTTTAGCTCCCTAAAGACAACTGATTATATTCAGTTAGGAGCTGATTGGTGTGCAATGATGCTTCTGCTTCCCAAATACACAGCTTAATTGCCAATACAACTTCACTAGAAAACAGAAAGTAAAATAAATTTCTCTCTCCTGCTACTGAAAAGACAAGCAGTAGCTGCTAGCAAGTGAAAGGAAGGCCAAATTTTTATTTTTTTAAACTCCAATATCATCAATAATATGCTGGAGACAAAACAAACATTTTCTTTGTAACAAACAAATAGAACAAAATCCAAAATATTCCCCTAAAATCTCAAAGGTTTTATAGTGTCACAAGTAAAAAATATAATAAAAATAAATATCAGTATATAAAATTCACAGCACAAAGGAAGTCTAACTGGATTGAAAAGAATGGGGTTTTAATTTGTATATTATATACAGATGCTCTTGCTCCAGTTTAAGGCTTCTTTTATACACATTAGAAACAATACTGGATAGATTGCTCTGGTCTACTTCAGCACTCCACAAAACAGATTTAAATGGAAAAGATCATTGTGCACAGGGCTATGCAGAGTGCATTTCATTCTTCTTAAACAACAGCAGGAGTTTTCAAGCAATTTGATGTTACTTTGTTCTCTCTCATTCAAATTAAACTAAGTTGGCATTATTTTTACTACTGTAGCATGTGGTATGCATAGCAGGAAAGTTGCCAGGTATATATTGAAGCCAGAGGGGCATATGTCCTTAAGGAAATAGTAAAAAACAGACAATAAAGCTTTAGCAATGTAAGCAATAAACATGGAGTCTCTCTCTCCTGCAGCAGCTTTAACTTAAATGCCCAGCAGCTCTGTGAATTCAAAAGACTGAATCCTGTATCTTGCCAAAAAACTCAGTTATTTCAATGTGCATAACATTTCTTTAGGACTAGACATATTTGTCTTCTTTTATTCAGCCTCCATATATTTCTCTGTTAGGAAATATCCACTTTCCATAGATGCTTATGACAAGAACCTGCACACCTCTCACAGCTCCCCCAGCTGAAGGACAGGCCAGCTAAATATGGCACAAAAGCACCTTCTACACATTCTTTCTGCTTTATGAGGAATGCAGACAGATCTCAGTGATAAATGCTCAGGGCAATCCCAGGATTCCTTCTTCAGTGCAGCAGGGAGTGCTTGGAGCAATGCACTCAAAAGTTGCAGGACAAGTTAAAAAGTAAATGGGAAAGGAAACAGGAACCAAGGGACAGAAAGAAGGTTGGAGAAACAGAAGGCATCATAAGCATTGCTGAAACAAACAGATTGTGTGTATCCCATGTCTAGATCAACACTACTGTCAAATAACTCTACAAATGCCTTTTTAAGCAAGAACTGACTTCCTGGTTTTAAGACAGCACTAAAATAAAATAACAGAAAATGGACAGTCTATCATTTATTTTATTGGGTTTAGATTCATTTGTCTGCTCTGCTTTTCTGCAACTTTCATCCATCTTAGAGAAACACCAAATTCATGGATTTACTTTTTCTCCTGCAAATATATGGTTATTGCAAAACAATTATGTTCATTTATACCATATAAAATATCCTGCAAGATAGATGGAGACAAGCAATATGTAGACCAAGAGAGTCTCTAGGAAGGGCACAGCAGCTGACCCAGCAGAAAATCACTGCTCCCATTCTGTTTACTATCTGGAACACTGGGCACCCTGCTCATGCTGGTGGCAATTCTTCATTAGTGCAAGTGAAACCAAGCTGTCCCAGGAGAAGACACAGAGCAGGAAAGACTGTTGAAGATGCAATCCCAGCTCTGAAATAAACCTCTCAGCAGCAGCTGTGAAGAGGTATTTCTCTCATACATCTGCTACAACTTGAACAGCTCTGCCTGTACATTACTTGCTAGGAATGTTTTGTGGGGATTTTTAAAAAAAATTATTCTGGACAATTCATAAATTTATTCATTAATTCATTTATCCGTTAACATTCCTCCATTATCTGCAGTGACAATACCATTTCAAAACTGAGTTTTGTTTCAATAATCTATGAAAACTCTGATTTTTCACAGAAACCTATTCGTCTTTCTATTATTTGTATTACATCACTTGACTAACTACTAAATTTGGATTTATTTCAGGGAAATATATAAATCTCTTTTGCAAAATCTACACTTGAAGTCACATTCTATGCTTCCTTTAGAGACCTCAGAAAAATATAGGCACACAGATTATAGCTCACCAACTCTGCTTTCTGTGCTAGTTTTGAAGATTTGATAAATCATGCCTCTCATGTCTATAGAGACAATCAGATCTCCACTGACTACTGGGGTCCATCTCACCAGCACTACATTGCTTAATGATCCACTTCCTCGTGGATCGTCTTTGCCCTGTTTCTGCCCACCCATGACAGCAAGAGGAGATACAACTTCAGATTTCATTTAGCTAAACAAGAAAGGCAAAGAAGCATGTGCAGCTGGTATAAAATAAACACTCATACTCTGCTAAAAATGTTCCAGGCTGAATTCAATATCCACAAGGAGCTAAGGGAAACAGCAACACAGAATTCCTTACAAAGATTACTTGGAACTAGAGGATCCAGTTGCTGCTCTCAAACACTACTTGGACTGGTTTTTTTCAGAATATTTTAAGAAAGGACAAAATGTCACAAATAAATAATTTACTTGAACCAGTGTTTCCACCTTGATATTGTTTACTGCCTCTGAAAAACTCTCGTGATCATTTAATATTGCATGTCTGTGTCCAACAGACCCTGAAGTGTAAAAGTCTGACGTTATCAAATCCGCAGCCGATCACAAAACCTCCAATGTGATTACAGCAGGACAAAGTAGAAGTTTGCAAACAGAAGATGTGTACTGATACAATCAATGCAACAGAAAGGAGTCATTAAATGTTTTGAAATGAAGTAACATGCAAAACAAGACAGTAGAGAAGGAGGTGTGATGCCCGTTTATGATTTAAAAAAAAAAATCTGTTATGAAAACTCCCAAATTCCAGAACTCTTCTGAAATAGATGGCAAAGTCTGCATTGACAATATCATGGCTTAAATCAGCTGAGCATGAAGAACCGTGTTTCACATTCTGCACAGGCTTAGTCACTGTGGTGCTCTGGGTACCATTTCTGCTCTCCAATTGTTGTCAGACACACACATATCGAAACACACACTCCTTTGTCAAAAGCACAGTCTCAGTAGCACCATCCTGCAGCCAAAGCCACACTGGGCTTCAGATACACCTCCAGACCTCCAGATAACCTCTGTTGGCCAGATTTGGAGCTGTCCTCCAAATACCCACACTGGGCTGGGATCCCCACGAGGTTCCACTTGGATCTCTCCCTTAGGAGACACACAGACACCTGGGCATGGGAGCCTACAGCACCACTCCATCTTCTACAGGCTCTTTTCAGCATCAGTGCAATGGGGACCAATGCTGGCAGGGATTTCCCCTCCAACCCATAAAATAACCCTTAAAAAAACACTGGGATGTGGGAGGAAAACATCTAGGTTAACAGTGCCTCACGCAGCACTATTTTAAGAAGGAAAACCCCAAGGATTTGTAGGGTTTTGATTCTTCCAAATGTTGCCACATTAGGCACTCTCATCAGACTCTGCCTCCTCCTCCAGCCATAATCACCTGATGGCATTAGAGTAACAAAAATAAGGATAACTACTATACATGGAAATGAATGAGAAATTAAGAAGTATTTTTATGCCAAGATCAAAACAATAGCAACCAAATATTTTTCATTGTGCCAGAAGAGACTTCTGCTATTTCTCAGACTACAGCATCATTCTGATTTGACAACCTACAAAAAAAAATTTTAAAATTACTTGAACGTTTATACCAGCAAGTCATCCATTCTTTCAGAAGCTGAAAAACCCATACCTGGCGTACGAAACTGTTGGAGGTAGTGTCAGAAGATGTACTCCCATCTGATCCTTTAAATCGGTTTTTTCTTCTTGCCCCTTTACCATAAGACTGTTAAAAAAAACAAAACAAAACAAAACAAAGCACAGATTAGAGAAATGGCATTACAGTTAGTTTGTGTTGCACAGAAAGCTTCCAGTGTCTCCTAGGTTAGCAGGGATTCAAATTACCAGCCTTGTGCCAATCAATAAGCACATATTCAGTAAGTAACTGCTGGGGCATATGTGCAAGGGCTCACCAGGCTTGGTCAACCGAGCCCTAAATGTTTTGCTCTTGTTTGGTTTTTTTCACATTTGGGTTTGGAAAGGCATTTATAAACTCACATAGATGTAGAATTATTCACTCAAGTCACAGTGATTAAAAAGTACAGTTTGTTGTGCAGCTAGTTTAAATAAACACGGAAGGAAAGGAGGTACTGCAGCAGTCTCCAGTACATCACAGCTATGAGCCAAGTCAGCTGAGGGAACATTAAACAGCAAGTGACAACCAACTTGTTGACTGAGATACAGTCTTTAAACCAACGGGGATTTTACAATAACTTTTTTACAAAAAGTTGAAGTGAAAGCAGCATAATAACTAAAAAGGACCATATGTATAACTGGGAAAGGGATAATATGCAACTAAAAAGCAAGAAACCATTTTTATCTATTGGGAATTTTAAAAGCCATCAGCAGAACTATTTCTCCTGTGCATTGACTGTTGGTCATCAATAAATATCTTTACAATAAATTCCAAAAAAAAATCCCAGAAGAGTTCAAAACTGTGTTATTTGCAATCACTTGTTTTTGTGTAAATAAGTGTAAACTGTATAGACTGTAAACTGTGCCATGACACCACCTCTGACCCTTCCCAGGGCATTCATTCCAGGTACAGCAAAGTCTCACAGATTTGTTCTATACAACAACATTAGGTCACAGTCCTTCCTATCTAGTCCAATTATTTAAGTTCATCTAAACTTACATCAAAACTATGTACTACTTCAAACACCTTTTTCCCTGAGGCTGATAAATACTATTTTTTCCCTCATCATACTGCTGGAAAGATCATTTTACTAATCCATCTCTCTGGATCATGTCTCCTGTCTTTAAATACCTCCCACAGTTCCCTGCAATAAACAGGGTTTTTGTCTTCTCTTTCAAGGTCTGTGGTGGCCTATTCCCAATCTTAGTTCTCATGCTGCTTTCAGCAAGGATCTTTTGAACTTCACAAAAACTCGGGGGAAAAAAACCAAACAACGCAAAACCAAACACCAGCCTCCATCACCAACATTCTACATTTTCACAGAGTAGTTTCACATCCTCTCCCACACTACCTTGCAATCCTTCATAGAAATCTTGCTCTTCTCCTTTAAATATATAACAAAAAACACCTCTTGATAACAAGCAACTAGTATATTTCAAAATATTATACTAATAAATTATATTATTTATCCACTATTACTTCCTAGGATTCTAAGTCCATGCACCCACATCGTGGTGTTGACTTTGGCCATAAGCCACTCTTGGTCCTGGGTTTAGGCACAATGAGAAGATTATGATCAGCCTCCTGGAGAACACAGCTGTGCATGCATTACAGACCAGCACTCCTGACAACCTGGTCCTAATACAGCAAACCCTGGGATAAAACACTCCCTGACTGCATAAGGTGTGTCTTTCCCTGGGCTGGGCAACCTTCAGAGCTCCACACTACACTCTGGGCCTGAGTTTACAGGTTCTCATACTAGGGAAGGATGGGCTCCAGTACAGGCTGAGAGAGACACTTAAAATCTCATACTGGCAGATTTTTAATGTCATGTCTTCAAAATCTGAGTGTTGTTCTTAGCAGTGACACATATAGTAAGCATGATGAAATATTTTGCAGTCTAAGGGTATCTGAGGAGGACAACAGATAGCCACTGCTACCTTCAGATCATTTGACAAATCCAGGTAACTTGCCTCCATGAAATGCAAGAAAATATTCTCAATCTGGACCCTAAGTGTTGATTCTGGGCAAGTTTGGAGCACTGTTTGAAATCTAATACACCAGTCTTTTAGAAAGAATGATTCAAGGAACAATAGTTCTGTCAGGCTGACACTCACTGTCAGCAAAAATAGTATCTGTTATGACACTAACCTAACAATAACAAAAGCAACATTGTATCCCCCAAAAACAGATTTATGGGAAAGATATTTTGCCAAGCTCATATGAATTTTTTCAAAACTGTAAAACAGCTATGTAAGAAATTTCTGAAAGGCACACAAATTGATTCTACACATGCTGGTTAAGGCAGAACTATATGAAAATCAGCATGCTATGCATTATGGGGCTGAAAATAAGACTTTCTAAAGCATGTCTCAAAATATAAAATTAAATTTCTATCAGGAATAGTTTTACACGGCTGCATTTCTAAAAGAAATCTTTTATAATGGAAGACCTTTTGATAATAAAAAGATCTTCATAGATCAAAAAGAAAAATAAGTAGATTGCAATCATTGTTATAAGCAAATTATTAAAAATACTTTCCAGTTATTTTTAGAATAGACTTTTCTATCAGAATCATCTTTTCCAATATATCATATCATATTCCACCTAACAAATATTAAGTACCTAAAATACATTAAAAGTATCTTTGACAGCAATAGTCTTCAAATGAAATGTGATCTTGAAATCAAAATTTACCTCTTATGAATAGTTCTTACTGACTTAAATGACTGTAGTTACCCACAAACCCATTTTCTACAAATTTTGTGGAAGAATATAGAAATGTACTTACAAAAAAATAATTTCTAACATTCATAAAAGAGTCAAGAATATAAAGCATCTACATAAAGATCACACTAGGCCATTTCATAAATGGTGTACAGTATAATATTGTGTAATTCCCAAGGAGATAATTTTAAAAATGTACACATATTCTCCTTCATAGTCACAATTTTTGTATTTGTCTCCACTGTCTACACTATTTCTTTTATTTACAATATCATAGTTTTCAGTTTGATAACACAAAGAAATTACAAGAAAGGCAAAAGAGGGACTGAGTCTAGAGTGGTGAGGATAAAACAAATAAGAGCAGAAGAACACCATGTTACAAGACAAGAGAAGTGTGCATTTTAACTGCATAGCGACAACTAAAAGCATTTATTTCTGGCAACATCACAGCAAATGCAGCTCAGGCTGAAACTCACCTTGATTTTTCAGTTTGAGGAGTGTTTTTTTGTGCACAGCAATATGCACATTTTTGTTCTAGTCTTCTATAAGTGAAAGCTATCCAGAAGCATGAGCTAAATACTAGCTTTAAACACAAAAAACCTGTTGACATGCTGGCAGGCCGTGACTACAAAGAGTAGGCAGAGTCATTGTTACACCTGCTTCTTGGCGCAGACCAGTTCTCAGCCAGAGGAAAGAGGGACAACTTTGGCATGTGGGAAAACTGGGATTTGATGACTCTTATTATTTAAAGGATGCTAATCAGGAACTACATTTGTCTTCCATGACTTTCAAGCTTAATCCCACAGTCAGAAACGCCTGAAACTTCTGAAAATGAGATTAGGCTTCCATAATTAAAACAATCTTATATATTTTAAAAATTATTCACTGTCACTGTCATGTGGAGAATCTTGAATACCCACCCAGTCACAGTCATTGTTTTACTTCCTTAAGTGTATTTTTTTTTATAAGAGCTTAATGTGAGAACAAGACCTCTGTCAAAAAAAAAAAAAAAAAGAAAAGAAAAGAAAAGTAATAATCTACCAGTTACTTTCAATTCTGGGAAAAAAAAGAGAACATTTTCCCCCCAACATGTTACTGTGATTTTCATATCAAAATTAGTTCCCTTATTTGTGTTTTGTGCAGCAGTTGGCTGCAATTAGGCAGCTAAAAATAAAGGGCTGAATCACGACATGAGGACATTGGCCAGTAAAAGCAGCATCACAGGGCAATCATTCTTAACTTATGTGGTAGCTGTACCTAACACCATTTGCCCCAGCTAATTTAAATACAACTGACTCCAGCCCTGTGAACAAGCCTGTTCTAAAAAGTTTGCTGACAGTAACATTCTCACCGGATCTTAGCAGAACATCTTACACAAACAAAAAGTTATGTATACATGTAAGTGTTTACAAGATCAAAACTATAGCTTTGCTTATTAGTTGGATGTGTGAAATTCTTTTAAAATTAGTTGAGTTGCCAGAGACAAGAAATAAAACACACACATTTATGTTCTAAAGCTTCATAAAATACATGGCAAAAAAAGTGAAACCTTACTAAAAAAAAAAAAAAACAAACAAAAAAAACCCCAAAACAAAACAAAAACAAAGTAGTTTTGCAAAAAATTTTTCACCAACGAAGTATTAACAAAACAAAGAAAGACTCTGCTTTCCAACTCTGATTAGAAAGCACATTGTAAAACCTTTATTCAACCCATGTAATCAAATGAAATATGGGAATCACATGAAGCACTAAGGCATACATAGCAGTTTTTTTTATAACTAACAGTTTTATATGCAATTACTTGTTATTGCAAACAGATGTGATCAATGTAGCTGGGTGAAACCCTTTAATTTTAATGGGGTTCTGTCTCAACACATGAAAAGCATGCAGCCGTAACATTTAATCCTCAAAGACACATGACAAGCAGAAGGCATGCTTCATCCCTGCAAGCAAAGTACTATCATCTGGAAGAGGAAATATAAAACATTTAAAATTACCAACAATACACAACTAGGGAACTGTTCTTCAGTGAGAGTCTTAAAATGCTCTTCACCAGTAACCACTCTAATGGTATTTTATATCAAAGCAGTGGTGAGGACTATACAAAGGGTCAGTCTGAACCTCAACTATTTATCACAAGTAAAATAGCACCAGTCATTGAAACTGATGGCAGGTGTCAAAGGTAAACCCTTAAAAACTGGTCTCAAAGAATGAAGGCAGGGTTCAGACATTTTAGGCCATAGAGTCACTGACACCAAGTCAGGTCCTTAAATAAAGATGCAAGAAATAAACTGGAGAAAACAAAACCAGAAAAAAAAAATTCTGAGCTACAACGAATCTTATATGATCTCAGATGAACAAGTGACCAATTACAAAAATCAAAGAACACTTAAAGGTAAAAAGTGACCCCCTGAAGGATTAGGGAATTGCTAGAAGGCCAGAAATGCAAAAATGCACTAAGTATTTTTTCTTCCCATGCAAACCTTAAAAAATATTTAAAGATGCCCATGTTCCAGACAAAGAATTGCAAGTCAGGATAGTGCAGAATATACACATCCAGCTCCATCCTCTCCTTAAAAGAACAGCCATTGCCACTTTAAGCAATTTCTTAGAACAAGGAAACAAATGTTCCTTTAGGTCAGACCCCCCGGGCCCTCTCTGGCACTGGCCAGGCTTGACACCACTCAGAAATGAAACCCTCTCACATCAGCTGCATAGCTGTAAATCCCCACACCCTCACTCAACAGGAAAACACATGAATACTTCTGACCTTTGCACCACCAATCACACTGATTTTATAAAGGAGCAGAGGTCAGCCTCCTGACCACATAGCCAGGGGCTGGATGATGTACACAGACCTTGATGATATGCTCCCCAGTATTCCACAGCTCCCTTCCATGACAGGAATGAGGGCAAAGGGGCAATGTAGGACACAGCAGCTAGCTACATCCTGGCTTGCCTCCACCTCAGGGCTGGGGTTTTGGGTCACCCTACCCGGTCAACAGGATGCAGTCCTGTGACATACCTTCAGCAAAGAAGTTGCCTGAGGAGCACAGACTCATGCCCCCATAGCAGAAAAGAATCCCCAGGTTAGGTCTCGAAATATGGATTTCTCCAAAAAAACATTTTCTATAAGGATACAACTCAGAAAAGTCAGGACTTCCCTTCAGGAATCCTATCAAAGTGAGGATCTCCACATACAGTCATCAAGTTCATGCAATCTACAGGGATGAGTCTGCAAAGCCCATTTCACCATCATTTTATAAAATCCTACACCTACACCAAAACAAAAACCCATCCAAACAAACAAGCAAAAAACCCCAAACCTCTACAAAAAATTATTTCTCAAAAGTTCCAATTATAATATATAATATTTGACAGATGCTTTTTTTCCCCATTAAAATAAAACTAATTTGTGCTGAGCAATCTGTAACAGGGTTAAGTCTTAGATGCTCTTTTCTGCCAGCCTGTGATACAGCCTTGCCAACACTGCATCTAGAAACAGTCCTATTCTCACCAGTTCCTACACTTGAAAGCCATCTCCCAGTGCTCTCATCCTGGCCTCAGACCAGGTCATCTGGCACTTTCCACCTGTCAGACAAGAAGCTGGGAGCTCGGCCGGCACTCGTCCTCCCCAGTGGCTTGGAAACCCACCTAGATGCAAAGCCTCTGCACATCTTTGTGTAATGCCAGTGATGAAGATGTCAGTTCCCAACTCAGAAAACAGGAGCACAAAACAGCAGCAGGTGCTGAAGCTTATGCCCAAACCCCCCTGTGCCTCCTGCAGTCTTTTAAAATTGGCAACTACAGTTGTAGGCCACGTGCCTGTACCTCCCCACCTGCTCTCCATGGATTTCTGTATTTCACTTATACAAGCAAACAGAAAGAGATCTGACTCCATGACAGAAAGATGCCTGCAGGGAACAACAGCCAAATATGAGGCAGTTTCTCTTTGCTAAGAGTACCCTGAGTACAGAGACCAAGGCAAGCCCTTGGAGGGTAGGGAAGGTGATTTTCGTTCCTTGATACTTAAATTCTTGTATCCTGGAACAGGAAAGAACTGACTAAAAGAAGCAGGAGAAAAGAAACTGAGACTCCAGAGAAGCCAGCCCCGGAAGAGCACGGGAACTTTTCATCTGTAGACACTAAACAAGACAAAACCAAAGACTGCCTCTAGAAGATGTTACCAGATACACGAATAAGTTAGGACTGAAACTGCTGAATTGTTTCAGAGGGATTTTACACTCTAGGAAAAGGTAAAGAACAACTATTATAGCCCATTTATGCTGATAATGTGTAATACCCAAGTGGAAAATATCTCTGGAAGAAACGAGCATACAAAATCACCTTTTACTGCTTGAGTTCAGGATAATGAAAAATAAACCCAAAGAGCAGAGGAGAATCACAAGAAAAGTAATACCTTAAACCTGAAGAGCTTTCTTCAGTGAAGGACTATTAAAATTTATTTTTGTCAGTAAGGAATACAATGCTGAAAGGAGATTACCATATCGGGAGAGAAAACACTCCCCTTGCTGAGGACCATGAGGAAGTCCAATGAATGGAATTGGATTTTATCTCTGCTTCGTTTGTATATACTCCACTGAGTTGCTGCCACGTTGGATCTGACTTCTAGGGATGCTGCCAGAAGAGAGTAAAGCCTTCCATGCCTCTATAACGAATGGGTATTTTTATTATTTAAGTAAGCAAAGCAACATAAAATTTGTTTGTTTATGGCTTACAAAGTATTCTTTCAAGTCACTACTGGGAAATACACTGTTGCAAAACGTTTGTTTGAAGAATAGGTAAACACGGTATGAATTGTGATAAATCACTCAGCTGAGAATGAGCAGCAGAGGGCAGTTTGATTAATCTCCTGAGAATAAATCTCTGGATATTCTTTCCATTCCTCATTACCACAAGACAGGCAGTGAAGGGATGGTGCTATGCAACTGAGAAGGTCGCTGGAGATTCAGTAAGATCAACAGTCAGGTCCTGATATCTGATATCTAAGCTGATATTCTGGAGTCACCATACGCACATCACTCTAAAATTCACCATAACATCAATTGTAGCTGATACAGAAGGAAAACTGAACAAGCCTGTCCCAAGCCTCGTGCATTCAGTTTACAGCAATGTAACCTGATAAACGAGCCAAGCGCTCCAGGATGATGAAACCTTTAGACCTGGAAGGCAGAAGTGCTCAGCAGTACCAGGTAACGGAGGAAATCTAAATGCAGGTGGAAAGAGCTGAAGAAAACAATCAAGAAGAGAACTGTTTTCATTTAAAATGTGTCAGGTTGTTAGGACCTGCACTGACAGATTATTCATAAGGTGGCAAGAAAAAGAACAGGACAAAAATAATAATGAGGAATAGAGAAGAATTTATCCAGGGTAAGATACCTTCTCCCTCCACAAGGTAGTCTGTAGTTGCTTGATAGAAGGTTTCATTATATTTTCTTTGAAACATGTTGTGTAATTTACTCATCTGATTTGCTATGACTGTCCCTAATGCACAGTACAGGAAGTTTTATGATGAGAAAACAGCAATAGAAATTGAATCTAATGATTTTTGAGGACTGAGGGACTTTGAAGGAGGATCATAAGAATATTACATGGGAGGGAGGGGAAAAAAAAAGAGAGGCAAAGACTTACCATGAAAGGCATTAATATGTTATATTATACTATAAACAAATCAGCATAGCATCTAGGTTAATTAAAATTATTAAATTGAATATTCTACTAATTCAGATTTATAAAAAGGGGGTTCTTGAAATGAAGAACTAAAAAGATTTGAATTTATTTTATTTTTTTTTAAATATACTGATCACCAATCACTGAGGCATTTGAACAGTTTGTTTATTTTATGATTTCAGAAAATCAAATGCTGATTTTATTACAAAAGGGCCACACCTAAAACTAGTACTTCGTACTGACATCTACCTGGACATTAAGTCCATAATGTAAATATGGACAATATTTACATGACAATATGACAATATAATCAATAAGTCCATAATGTAAATGTTAGCACGTAGATTCGTCTGGATAAAACTGGACATCTGAAACTATATTGCAACTCCACCTAAGATCAAGATTCATCTAAGACTAAGACCAAACTGAGTAACTAGAACTATGTTTTTACAGTAATATGGACCTAAAAGAATTTTAGGTAATACAGAAAAATACACCCATATCTTGTCCCAATTGCAAAGAATTTCCCTAGGAAAATACAGCATAACTGTCATGATCAACACCCAAAGAGATTTTATTGTCTTTGCAGATCTTGTTAGGAAAATGCATGATGAAAAGAAGAAATAGATTTTACACAGATGCTATCTAGGAATATTTCACATATTTAACTGCCTTCTAAGTGAGTTACTTCTTGAGTTTTAACTACATTCACTCCTCTGTCTCATGGTGACAAGTTTGGCCAAAACGGATGGGCAGGCACAATCCAAGATATTGACAATGATGTTAAGCTAGGTTAAAAGAAATCTCAGCTGTCAAAAAGTAAAATTCCTAGATAAGAGAAATGTTAAGACTTGTTAAAATTCTATCAAGGCTCTTCAATTATATTTCACAAAATCATAATTCCCAGAAGTAGCATTTCAGAGTGAATTATTTTAGGACTGACATCACTCCACAAGCTCGCACGTCGGGTTTTTTTTTCCTTACACATTATTTGGCACAAAATGTTTCTAGGACTGATATTCAAGTACCTTAGTGAAAAATATAGTGGTACACAACTGAAGTACCTATAGGCAATCTACTTGATGATTCACATGTCCTCATTAAGCCTCTCCTCACTGTGTGTTCTAAAGCAGCAAGTTTTTACAATACTGATTTTTTTTTAAATCACGTTCATGGAACAAAAATTCAAATCAAAATAATTATCTCTAAATGGTGTGCATGCTAAGGAATTAACTTACATTATTATTCAGTCAGAGGGCTCCTTTGTTTCCACAATCTTATTTCCTCTATACCAAACGTTTATGTATGACTAAAGTAAGTACATATTGAGAAGATATGATTCCTGTTCTACCTAATTACTTCAATTACAAAAACAGAAAAACATCCCTGAACCAAAAAGCTGCATGATTACTGTCGTAAAAAGTGAATCTTTTTGGCTCTGAGTGTTCAGAAACCTGTTTTATAAAACAGAATATAAATTAATTACATGAAACACAAATAACGTGGGTGTTAGCAAACTATTCTTCCTCTCTAAACAGTTGTTCTTAATGCCTAGTTAAAAGGAGGGGTGACAAATCAATTTTATGATCAGTATTTGACATTTGTCCACAGCAGAGAGGCACCATATGATTTGACAGTTGCCAGTTCTGTGCTTAGGGCTGAAAAGATATAAAAAAGGGGTATCTGTAGGTCAGAAATTAACTCCCTTGCCACTGATTCTAGAGAAGCTGGCAAAGCATATGGCCCTACTGAAATGTCTGTTCCGTGCTTGGAGGCTACAGACAAATTGACAGCCAAAGAGACACTTTTTCTCTTTTAGTTTAACCTAGTCTCTGCTTCATTGCCTGGATTTTGTTCTGCTGTCACCGGTCCCCACTAAGTAAAGATCAATTACCAGGTCTGTAGACAGACCGACAGCATTTTTCTCTGTCAATCAAGCACTTCAGGGACAAAGCTGATCCACCTTCTCAAAGAAAATAAAGCATCAGACATAGCTTTGGCAGTAAAAACTGCCACCCCAAAAGGAAAAAAATCTCTGTCCTATTAAGAACATGCACGTTTGTAATTTAAAATGCATACAATCATATTTTACCATCCTTTACCTGGATTTTAAAACAGCACTGTTAAGTCTTTGTAGCCAACTCCTGCAAACTCAAAGATATTATGCAACATTAATATATTAAACAGGAACAACGTTTCAAAATATAAAATCTTTACTCAGTGTGCAAATATCCATAACCTGCCTGCTTCTCATCACCCATCCGTCTGAACATTGTGCACATGGACCGAGTTGTTAAAATTTCTGAGATGACTGTACAACCACCTTCTGCACGGAAACTGAGCAGCTTAAATCATTAGCGTGCTCAACACCCTCAGCCTTCCCCAAATTCCTGCTGAACAACCGGCGCGAATCGCCTTCCCTCACCTACAGACTGTCACCAGCCCGTGGAACAGATGAGGGAGCTTTCAGCCGTGCGTGGTAAGCATCAGGTACAGATACAACAGGTTACTGAAGCAGGGAAAAATAGCCTGTGAGTAATACATGCACGGAAGAGCAGCTTAATTGCAACATAGTCTTACATAGTCGCCCTCCAAATAACTGCAAGGTTCTTTTGACTTAGGATGCTTCTACGGCACAGAGCATCTCCTGTATGTTAATTACACAGCATTTGAGGGTGGGGACGAACACAAGGGTTTCGGGCGTCTTAGGGGAGCTGTCAAACTTTTCTGACGGCGGGGACCGAAGCCGAAGGGCGGGCAGCTCCGGCAGCCCCGCCGCCCCTGCCCCGCGCCC
>VZRZ01003262.1:344133-403713 GCA_013398175.1 Climacteris rufus
CCCCGCCGGCAGCGCCGGGCGGGGGCGGCGCCTGCTCCGCTCCCCGCTCCCCGCTCCCCGCGGGCGGCACGGAGGAGACCGAGCGGCGAGCTCAGAGTTGGGGCTGGGGACCGCGGTGCGGGGGCTGCGGTCAGGCCCTGCTTTTCCCTTCGGCCCTGCCGGACATCTCCACCGTGACCGTACGGCATCTCCTGCCTCAGCCCGTACCGAAGCCCGACCTCTGGTTTTAGTGAGCAAACTGGCACTTCCACAGAGAACGTTCCATAGGTCTGTCGTGTTGGTACGGGTTCTACCTGTACTTGGAGGTCACTGTGCACATATCAACAAGGCATGAGTAGGTGAGATGAAGCCCACTGTTTGATTTTATAGAAGCTGTAGCAGCACAATCTCAATCGTGCTATCAGGTACCCCATAGGAAGCTTTTAAAAGACCTGTTCAAAACCTGACCCGGGAAAATCACCCTCCACCTCAGACATGATCTGTCATTCGTAAGAAATGACAGATCATTTTTATAACAGCCAACTTAACAACTGTCCTGATAGTGACTAAACCCTTTGACCCCATAAAGCCCACAATGGGGCTTTATGAAGTCCATCTTCACTGGATTGGACCTAGCTGTGTTCCATGCACTGTGAGAGGGAAACTTATATTTTCAGAATCACTTTGTGATTGTTTGTGAAATCTCTTATCAGCTGCCTGTAAACAGTGAAAACTCAGTCCAGAAACTGGCTGGCCTACAGTCTAAATCACAACCATTACTAAAAGAGATATAATTGTCACTTTCAGGAAAAGAAGCCAGCAAACCAAAGCCAGCACAAAAGCCAGATCAATTTTAAGAAGTACTTTCAAGCTTTGTCCAGATTGCATGGTTGATTTATTGCATTTTTCATAATAGCTAATAAGCTTGCTGTCTGAATTAGCTTACCCATATGGATTTTCTCATATGAATGGAGAGAATCCTAAAGGAACTGCCCATTTTTTTGTGAAGGAATTGACTTTCTCTGCAAGTGGAAATGCTCTGAGGTTTGGAGAAGAACTTTCACTTGTCCAAAAGGTTTCATATTTCATTATGAAATGTTGTCTTCAACAATTTCTAGAATTTTGTTAAGTTGTTGTCCATGGCAAAACAGAACCTTCATTTAAAGTGAAAATTATGGGTTTTATTGCTTAGCTTTCATTCAAGTAATTCCATAGAGATGCTCAGCAATCTTGAAATTATAAAGATGCTAGAGCCCAGACTGCTAGAGCCCGGACTGCTTACTGCTGGTTCCTGCCAGACTGCTTCTCTGAGTGGTTAAAACCAAAAAGATAATTTCTTTTTAGACATTTGGTGTGTAAAATGCATACTTCACCTTCTAATAGAGGCCTTGAAGCAGTTCTTTCTTTGTCACTTCCAAATTAGATTGTTTTAATGGAATTACTTTTTATGACTATCATCATCATTAAGGAATTTACTAAAAAACCTAAACACAGTATTCCTATTAAAGATTGCTGTATGGCGTGTTATTATTGAAAGATGTTCAGTGTGATTTTCTAACACCTTTACATCTTTGGAATGATTTATCCTTCTCTTTTGCACCATGCTCTAGGACAGGCGCCTGATGATCCACCACGATTCAGTGCATTTACTTGGGAGATTTTCAGGCATCTGTCAGAGATTGACTTTTCTTACGTGGAGAAGGGAGTGGAAGTTACTTAATCATGTAACAGTGGCCCTTCATATTGCCTTCTGTATTTTCACTTTGTAAAGACTATATAAATAACGGCTTTTTTTTTTTTATGTATACCATCCTTCTTTAAGAGTAGCAGTGATCATTTTTGAAACATTGCAGTTTCAAAAACCATAAATTGTGTATCTGGATTGAAAGAGTATTTCTACTCCCTTATAAATTAGAGCTCAAATATATCAATTCAAGTTCATTTCTTTCTGTGCTCAGTCTTATATCTTTTATGATTAATTTGTCTTTTTTTCTTTCCTTTATAAAAATATAATGGTAATGATTTTCTTGTTTATATAGATGCATATAGGGTCTGTAGAAAGCAAGGACTCAGGAAAGAAGTTTTTAAGGCACAAATAAACAAAGGGAAACCACTCATTAAAAAAAAAAGTTAAATATAAATAGTTATGTTGTACAGTTTTCTCTAAATAAACCCACAAGAAACCTCCCCACACACACTAATCACATCTGAATTTTTAGTAAGTTTATTTTTTTTTCTTTCTGAGGAAAAACATTCTACATAACTGTTCTTTAGCAGCAATTATAATTTATTGCCTTGATGTAATGAGTGGCTACAAGATTAGCCTAGAAAAATAATTGTATCTTACTCTGTTGCACTCCTTTTGTTTAGCAGTTGATCCGAGTTCTCTAACCTTGAAGTGTGCAGTAAAAATCCTTCAGCTGAACACATATGCACACAGTCATCCCTCTGCATGCTGTTTTTGGCCACATCTGCTCCAGGATAAGGGTCAATGTATAAAAACAGTGTGCAGAGATTCTAAATTGCTTGTTCTTTCTCAAGGGGAAAAGCAACCTGGTATGCCTAACCCCTTCTCAGCAGAAAACCACAGTGCTGCATTTATTTACACTTTTATCTGCAATGGAGAGGTGTTGTGCATGCTTATTTGGATTTTTATAAACATGTAAATGTTAGAAAACCAGAAGAAAATACAAGTTGTTTTGTTCATAGTTTGTTGGTTTTTTTTTTTTTTTTTCCTTAAAAAATCAACCCTAAAAGCTTAGGCTGACAAACAAGATAACCTGATTTGGATGCCAAAAATAGCTGGGTTTTTTCATGAGAGTTTACATGTTCTTTTAGAGCAAGGAGAACTGTATTACTTTGCATGTTTCATTGTTCTTTACCACAAACACAAGAATGTGGTGTCAGCACCATGTCCTAACCTTTGTACACATGTAAGGTGAGTACAGGTTTGGTTTAGTCTGTAACTTTCACCTGAATGTGCAAAAATAGGCCCAGGAGGGTTGGCTGATATTTGTGCAAATGCAGCTAAAAGCTAGTAACTTAAATCCAAGGGAGTTCATTAAAAACTTACATGAATACAGACCAGTGAGCTTACAATTATTCTTATGAAACTATTAAAATGCTTTTAACTGAGCATATGTTTAAAGCCCTGATATAACAAATTTCTTCAGGACTATCAGTTAAAAAGAAATGCTGTCCATCTATTACTCTGTGCCACCTCCTGCTTAAAATGAATTGTAGCTAGACATTCAATGTTGTGAAAAGAAGAATTCACTTGATTACCTGGTTTTAGTATCTCCAAACATACATAGTTCATCTCCTTCTTCAGTGATAAACTGGAAGTTGGCTGTCACAAGTGCAAACTGGAGGGATTCCTCTTATTTTTGTACTTTATCTTTCACACAAGTCTGAACAAAACCACTCCAGCCAGACTCCCTTTTGAATGCGTTATCAGTCTGTATCAGAGCAAAACACAGCCTGGCTGGATTTAATGAACTGATCCATTCTTCCAGCTCATGTTTATTATGCTTTATTCTTGGAAATAGGTGCCATGCAGCAAAATACCCTTGATGGATATTGTTGTAATATATTCAGGGGAAGACAGGATTGGAAAGAGGAAGGTTTCTACACGATGGAAGATAGGAGCAAGATATAAACACCGGCAAAAATGCTTTTAATGCACAGAAAGGCTCGCAATCCTTGAAAAAGCCACAACACCTACTAAGCACATATTTTCAGCCCTTTGCAAAACGTGACCAAAAAAGGCACGCTCCCGCTCGCAAGCTGTTCACTTTGCGAGAGGCAAATTTGCTGTCGATGGGTTGTATACAAAGTTCATGTTTGATTAAGCACTTCTGCAGAAGTTGTTGGTTTCAGTTGATTTTTTTTTGCTTTTTCTTTGCCCTCCTGTCATAACTGAGACTGCAATATCTCCTTTTGTATCCCCAGTCCTTACCAACTATGGTGTTCCTATTTATAGCACCATTTCTCTCTTATTAAATACTTGAATCACAAGAGCACAAAAAGGCTTTATAGCATTCTCACCCACAAATATTCTCAGCCCATGTGAGTTACTGACATGACCGACCGATTTTAATAGATCATGTGGCCTGTGTCCAAGGACAGCATCCGAGCTCTCCTCAGCTCCTGGAATTTGGCCTTTCCTTCAGCCTTCATTAAGCCATGTGCTCAGTTTGGGCTTCTCTGCATTTGGGTAGACATTTTTTTTTTCAGTCTGACAATCACTTATTTGTGGCATTGAAGCAAAACTTCATTCAGAATAAATGGTGTAAGAAAAGACAATGACAACCTCTAGTCTGTGTGAGGATTGCAAAACCATCCATGTGGTTGACAGTTAACTCATCATTACCAAGGCTGTTGGCAGAGTTAATACGTCTGAGAGTTTTGAAATTCTTTGCCAATTTATACATGCACAGATCTGAAGCGCAAATCGCTGATGGCACCACTCCATGTTGCCATCAAGTCGATTTTAACAGTGAACATTTGCCAGATGTCATTTCCCTTCCTCCTTTCCTTGGCCACACTAACCTGATCCTCCGTGGCAGTCCGCTTGCCTCTTGGAGCACCAGGGACTCCACTCCAGAAATAAAGGTAAAATGTAGCAGAAAATGAATTACCTTTCCGTAGGGTAAATCTGCTGCTTTATCTCCATGAGCTATCCTACCTTGAAGGCTGAGTAGTTCAACTGCCAGGGTGAAAGGGGAAGGGGAGACAGCAGGAATACACAGCTCAGAGCAGGGCTGAAAAATTCCTTCCTGGCAGCACACCAACCCTTAAGGCAGCCTAGCTATAAACATCAAACTGCAAACAGGGTCGGTTTTGAGAACATTACTACAGAATAACACTGATTTGATTTCAGAAAAGTAATTTTTGGTAAGTACTTTGAATTTATGCAGCAAAAGAAGACAAGGAAAGACAAATCTTCAAGTTTTGTTTGTTCTTCCTTTTTCTCACGCGTATTGCTAAGTCTCTTTTACTCATCTTTCACCCAATCTACACCAAAATTGAAGTTCTTCTTTTGTAAGAAAATGATTTTCAATAGAGCATCCTTCAAGTTTTATAAGAAAAATTATTCTGAGAAATAAAATATCAGCAGTCACATTAATACTGTGATGGAAATGATGTAATGGCCACAGTCAATTAATTGCCATCAAAACCATCTTATCTA
This sequence comes from Climacteris rufus, assembly GCA_013398175.1. Taxonomy (NCBI): domain Eukaryota; kingdom Metazoa; phylum Chordata; class Aves; order Passeriformes; family Climacteridae; genus Climacteris; species Climacteris rufus. The sequence continues at coordinate 349,304 of VZRZ01003262.1, forward strand.
TTTCCAGAGAAATTTTTTTGAGGGAAACCTTTGTGCCTCTGAAACATGAAATAGTGCATAACGTTTCACCATCTTCTCTGACTCTCTGCTGCCCTGAATTTTATTTCGATAACTATACTTGAAGTGTCCTTCAAAAACCTAAAATCCACGTTAGTACTGACATAATAATTTTCTATTGTAACATTGCAAGAGTATCCCATATGACTTCTCTAGAAAAAAATTGCCAAAACCTAACAGCAGCATTTTGATCTCATTTATGTGCAAAGAAGAAAACAGTGACAAGTATCACTCAAATTTTGAAACTAAAGAAATACTTTTATACTATTTTGAAACTATGTATTTTAAAATACACTCTCACATACTTCCTATGACATGTTTCTCAAATCTCTATGGTTTCTTTATATCATTAGATGCTAAGAAAAATTTCCCTTCAAATATTGCTTGGTCTATTTTGTAGAAGAAATAGCTTGAAATAGATATAATATCTTTTTTTTTTTAATTTTTCTTCATGATGAAATTACACTTATAAAAATAATAGGCAAAGATCAACTTTTATAATTACATATCTCTTGAAAGAAGCAGCTAACATATTGATATCCAAGCCTGTGCCACCCAGGACATTAAGAATCAAACCACTTTGTAGTGCTCTGGTGTGCAGTGCAGGTGCTGCTACTCCTGGTGAAAGCCATGGTGAAACACATCTGTGTTTGCTCTTGGGTTGTATTCCTGAATGCTTGTTTCTGAAAAAGGCAGCGAAGAACAAAAGTGATGAAGCATTGATCTTTCAAGGAAGGCATTTCAGGCCATCAGTGATCTCGCAAAGCATCCATAAAATACCAAATCTTTAGTTTTGCTTTAAACAATCCCTTAATAGGAAATCTGATCAGAACCTGCTTTTCCTTATGGTGTTTGTGTAACTCTGTGGTCACTGAAGACGTGTTAGTGACAGGCTGTATCAACTCTGGTGTGCCATCTGAAGTCTGTCCAGGTGAATTCAATAGGCAGAGGCAGCTCCATGGCAACAAATACTAAAGAGATATCCTGTTAGCCAGAGACCTAATTCTACAAACATACATGGAGCATATTCTAGCACAACAGGAAGAAAAATACATTTCAAAGAGTGTTAATGAGCAAAGCCTTAAAAAATTTCTTCCTCAAGAAAAGAAGTGGATCATTGTCTTTGGTAATGAGCCATAGAGGATTTTTCCTGAGAACAAAATATATTCAGGATGAGATTTTAGAGCCTTTGTTTGGATAACATTCAAACAAATTTCATGCAGTTTTTTTTTGTTTCCTTTTTTTTTTCTTCTGGTATAATTAATGTGCATCTGTTTATTCACTCAAAGCTCAGGAAGTCCTGCAATTTTTCATGCCCACCTGAAGGGAGAGGCATCAAAAAAGAGAACCATTCATGTTCAGCTGTTACTTAAGCCTTAGTTTTCCAAGATTTGTGAATGAGCTGTATACCAGCTGTATACCTTTTTTGTACAAAAAAGAGCCCTGAAAATCGTTCATGTACGTCTCTTTGTTAGTTTTGTAGAACCTCTCATGGGTTACAAAGTGCTCTACACTAGTTTTTAACTGGATGCCAGAATCCCAAGCATGTTTTCTCATGAATTGGACATATTTCAGTATGGCTTATAAGCACTAACACAATTCTTATTTCATGGAAGCTTTTCCTAGCACTTTATTACAAACTAATTCAATATTTCCTGTAGTAAATATGTTTATATCTTCTGAATACTCATCTACTATTTAATACATAGCAAACCCCCATGTTTTCATTTTTACAGGCTGATGCAAAACATTTATAATAGATCAAACACATGAAAAAAGGCAACACTGAGTATGAAAGTATTCTCTCAACAACAGAATAACATATTGGTGAATGGCTGCTTACATAAGTAGTATGGCCAATGTCCTACGAATTACTTAACAGTGTAAATCTCTGGGATTTGCAGTTTGGTTCCCTGTGAGGTTGTTTCTTTGAGAAAAATCTCTATTGCATGCTTTTTCCAAAAACAATATTGTTTTATTCAGTTTTGCTATATATGTCACCCTGCAGAAAGGAAACAATGACAGTAAACACAGTGAGGTAGTCAGAACCAAAATTTTAGCTGTTTATAGCCAAACTATTGTTCATGAATCAACTCCTGAACTCCTGCTGTTTCAAATCCAGTATCCTAATTTAAAACAAGATTAATTCTTGGTTCTCACTCATGTGTTCAGTGTAATAGCTCTCTGAACAGTAGCCATTGCTGAAACAGCAATGTCCTAAAAGTGGCCAGCTGAGTGTGGTCATGCACTCAGCAATTCCAACTTCATTTGCTGTGTAGTTCCTTCTGGAAGAAGCATTAGTTTGTCTGCAGTGTTTGTTCAGCCACTAGTGTAAACCAAAAGGGCTTTTACTAGAAACTTTTTTCAAGTAAGTGTACCAAATAATTTTCTTGCTTTACTTTTTTTTTTCCTTAAATAAACAAGGTTAACGTTGTAATAAGAGCTTTTAAATGTATTTTTTATCAGTTAGCAATGAAAACAGAGTGCACACCGAAGTATCTACATGAAGGTCATGTAGAAAAATGAAACTTCTTATATCCTCTTTGCTCTGAGAGTTCAGAGACAGATTAGGTGCTGCTCATAAGTGCTCCTCCACACTGAAGCCTGAGATCACTCTGTAGCTGAGTGTCTGCTCTGCTTTTCTTGGCTTGCACATATGCTGTTGTGCAACAAGCTTACAAACTCTTTCTAATTAGCATTCATGTTGCTGTTTGCCACTGCAATAAAAGTTCATTTACCAAGATCTATTATACTGTCTATATATAATTTCCATGTGCATTCTGTGTGTTGTAAGAAAATTCACTGCTCTTCTGCATTGGCTACCATGCTTCAGTCAGAAAGGGGAAAAAAAAACTCAAAGATAGATGTCTTTCATGCACAAATATGTGTTCCAGTACATTTAATGCTTTCATTATTCTGAATGTCTTATAGAACTAGTAATTTTGCCAAAGAGCTTGCATTGTATAATTTAAATTCTATCTTTTTTTGAACATTTTTATGTATAATGTTGATTAGAAATAATATTGTATTTAGCCAGTGAAATTGTAACAGAGATCAGGAGAAAGAAGTACAGAACAGTGTTTCCAAGGTGGCTTTTTAATCAAAATAGACATTGGATAAATTAAAGTGTTTTTTAAGAAGAGGAATCAAATCTCAGGATAGTTCAAACTTCTTGGAATATTTAACCATCTGGCTAAAAATTAATATTTACCCCTCATTCCTTGTCCCATCAAACTGTGTTTTCAGAATAGAGACTACTAGTGATCATAGAATCATAGAATTACAGAATGGTTTGGGTTGGAAGGGATTTTTAAAGGTCATCTGATCCACTCCCCTGCAATGAGCAGGGATATCCTCTACTACATCAGGTTGCTCAGAGCGCTGTCTAATCTGACTTTGAATGTTCAGGGATTGGGCATCCACTGCCTGTTATGATTACAGAAGCCTCCTGAGAGATAAATAATGTGGATCTAAGCATCTTTATAGGTGTTTCTTAGGGAGAAAAATTTACCTAGTCTTTGGTCCCAGGTGCAATTTGAGAGAGAAATACAAAGTCCATTGAGTTGAGTGTCTTGGAAATCACTTGGCATCCCAGCAGGGCTTTTCAGGTTTGCTCTTTACTGCTGCTGAACTTCAATTCAGATCCCATTTTATGAGAGCAATCCTATTTTTAGATCAGACCTTACATTTTAGAAGTATCTAAAATTTCAGAGATACTACACATCTTTTAGAGAAATCCAAACTTATCAAATAAAACAAAAAAAAATTCAATTCCAAACAGAAAAAACATGACAAAATGTATTGAAAACACAAGGAGATAAAGTGGTAAAGCTGATATGACATGCCTGAAAATGTGCTTTTTTGGCTTTTCGGTAATAAGACAAATATTGTATTGCAACCCAAAATATCCTTAGAAACAGAAACTCTTTCAGTGTAGTTACTGTTTGTTCAACAGGTCTATGCACACAACTTCTTTTTAATGATGAGCAGCATAAATATCAAAAAGGTAGATTTGTTGTAAATTTAACATACAAGTACAACATCTATAAATGCAAAATGTTTTAAAAATAATTCATTTAAGAGAAAAAAATTGTGACAAAAATGTCCAGGAGGTAAAATTTTGTATTGCAACCTAGCAGTGCTATGGAACATTCAGCATCCACTAATACTGTCACATCTTCCTTACTAAACATGTGTCACTAGGGAAAGCACTGAGGAATAAACTTAGGTACAATTTTATAAAAATGTAGTTTGATTATATTTTCAGAGCTCAGAGAGTTAGAAGTATTGTTGTATTACATTCAAAGTTAATGATGAGATTGGGAGCCATTTACAAGTGTACAGCATCAGTTTATTACAAAACCGAACATCCTCCTGTTCCAAAGCAAAATGAAGTCTTTCAAGGTTTAATATCTTAAAATTGTTTGCTGTTACTACTGCTAGCACTCAGAAAGTGGAATCAAACTTATTTAGAATAATTCAACAGAATTACTTTGTAAGTGCATTTAGCATTTGTACAGAAAAGGAGGACTAGATTTGACTGGCCAACTTTATTGGCAAAAACATATAGTAAACCCCACTTGTTACACTTAGCCCAGGTTCATCTGTTTGTGGTCCAAGGCCAAGTTTGGTGAAAAAAAAAAAAAAAAGGAAAAAAATACAAAAGAAATAAAAAGACAAAAGAAAATTGCTGGTAAAATAGAAATAATAAAAGCCTAAAAATTCTGAAAAGTGACAGCACAGACAGGTATTTTATGAAAAACAACTGTTTTCTGTAGAATAGAAAATATTTTTAAAGCAGCTTGGATCTTTACTTAGCCATTTATACTAGCAATAAGAAAATCATGTTGTTAACATAGACAGTCCACAGACTCTACTATAAGTCGTCTCATTTCACTGATATTAGAGGAATACTGTAAGAGCTCAGAGGGTGTGAAGCCCTCAGGCTGTACAGTACAGAAGAAGTATACCTCAACACCCTCCATTGTTTGTTAGATGACAAGCACCCCATGATCTTTAAATAGTATCTTTGTCAGTAGGAAATTAACAGTTCTCTATGGGACCTTAGATTAGCAAGAACCCACCTTGTCAAGAGACATTTTCATAATCTCTATTCCAATCTCTATTCTCTGCAAAAATATCCCAAGATGTTAATACTGTGTACAAATACATCTGCAGATAGATTACATGTTCACATTTCTAGCACAAAACATATGTATTACTAAATATTTGTCAGTGGCTTTGCTGAGAGCAGATCATTGCAGACTGGAAATTCAAATTATTTCATCACCTTTTCCCTTGCTTCAAAAATTTTTTGCAATGTTACTGCTGATCCACAGATTTATTAAGACAAGGGTGTGGAACAACAGTGGCTCTGTGACAGCACAGTTTAGCAAAGTGTATAAAGGTGTCTCCAGGCACATCCCTGGCAGTCTGAAGTCTGTACTGAGAATGGCTGAAGTGAGCTGGTGTGGATAACAGGGAAGTGTCAGGGTTCAGCCAGGCCTGCACATTCCACCTGAATAAGCTGGTAGTTCTCAGGTGGCTGGCACACACTGCACTCTGTCCTGCTGCTAGCATGCTGCTTCTGTGCTGGCCCGCTCTCGTAAAACGACCTGTGATTTATGGCTTCAGCCTGTGTGATCCTTGGCTAGAGTGGGATGTGTGCTGCAACTCAGAGGCCAGCTAAATGCAGTCTCTGACCCTTCTGCTGTTCATTTCCCTTACTGTTTTAGAGACAAGATGATTTAAATGAAGATTGCTCCATGTGGGTTTGACTTCATATATGGAAACTATGAGGCCAAAATGTCCTAAAACAAACACAGCAGAATGACATGAATGGGAAGTGATGCTTGGCTGTTCTCTGGATACTCTGAGTTTCACACACAACTTCCCTCAGCACTAATCCATGCATTTGGAGCACAGACAGTTTAGACTCCTGCAGTGGCACTTTCCAGATTGCACCATAATCAAGAGAAACCAGCCTAGAAATGTGTGCAGTAAAATCAGTTCACACAAAGAGCTGTGTAGCTGCAGCCCTTTAAGCCCTACAGGAAATCATATACAGTGCCAGAAAGTGCATATACCGCAAAGCAAGGACATCAGGACTAATTGGATTCATGATAAAGTTTCTTGAACATCTGGTAATTAGTCTTAGTTTGGAAGGATTAGAAAATGTTGGCTAATTCCTTTTCACTCCAGTAAATATGTATATGCTAAGAGACCTTTGTTTCTACAGCTCCTCAGTTGCTTTTCATAAAGTTTAAGATAAAAATATATTTAGAGATGTACATCCCACCCAGAAAAAGGTCAAAATGTCAAAAAGCTACATTGTGCTGAGAGGTACTGCAGAACAAGTTCTAACTGTAAGCAGAGCAGAATCAAAAAATAAGGTTCATTGACACAGATGAAATATGATTCTACATTTCAGATTTTGGAATTGATCTGATGACTGCTTATACATACCTACCAGATTGGCATATTGAGTACCAATAAACCAAATATCTGTGGTTTTGAATTATAGTTTGATCCAATAGCTATTGAAGCCACCATATAGAATGGAAATAATTGGTTGCTTAATAAATATTATCACTTTCTTGAGGCTAAAAGAGTGAAATCTGCTCTCTGGTGTCTTCTTCCTTTTCCATCAAAGCAGCAGTTGTTCTATTGATCGATGTTGTTCCATATTATTCCAAGTTATTCTATGCCCTTGTACTTTGGTATCTATTCTGATTCTAATTTGTTTTATCAGTGCATTTCTACCTGCTGATTTTATTACCAGAGTCTTACAGCAGCTCTTGTATCCTGGTTATTTGAAGCATGTGATGGCTGCAGCACTCTGAAGCTTCTCAGATTAACAGTCATGATGTGAGCACACATCTAACAGCACTAGTCTCATGCATAAGAATGTTGCTGGTACAAACACATGATAACACTTCCAAAAATAGTGTTTCACCAGTGTTACTTCTGAGCAACAAAACTCTCCTGAGAGACTTGTAAACATCATATCCACATTAGTAGTTATGTCATGTAGAATCACATCACACTGTACCAGGTCTAGGCAAAACTTTTTTAGAAGTCAATATTTTATTTCAGCTTCATAAATATAAATCTAGTCTAGTAAAGGATATCTTAGCAAGCAGACTAGTATAAAAGTAGATAATTAAAAATATATATATCTTTCATGTCATCAGCTATTCTAAAATGATTGCAGGTGAGTAACAGCAATTGGGATAACTCAGTTGTTATGTATTTTGATTGATAAACTCATATAGGAGAGCTCTGAATTGAGGCAGAGACCTGGCAAGCTCTAGTTATTTTAATAATAATTTAAAACAATCAATTATTCTAAACAAAACTCTTCTCATGTATTTTATAAGGATTAACTATTTTGGAATTATTATCATAAATCTTTAAGAGAAAAGGAAAATGTCAACAATATCAATATACATTCATATTTATAAACAGTCATCTCATTTACAGGCCATAGGGAATGTTTCAAGCTACTATAGAGGCATGTTTTAAATTGTAATTGTCTTTAAAATGATGAGTCATTTGAGTTCCAGCTAAGACAGCTCAGTTTGTATAGCTGTGTGCTGGGATAATGAGGATACAGATACAAGCCACCCTTTCCCCCTGAGATTTTATCAGCAATAGTTTTTAAGTGCCTTTGTCACATTGCATATTAGCATGGGTGCAAGAAGAGTAGCTCACATTAGGTCAGGTTCTCTGAGCATTGCCAGATAAGTCACTCCAGAGAGGAGATCAGATTTTTCTGGTTTGATTGTTGCAGTGCACTGGGCTTCTATCAAGTATTAAAACTGCCATAAGATGAAGCTGGTTTACTGCAGGTCTCTAAATTTACTAAAATTATTATTCTTCAGAGGATTCACAACACTGATAGCTATTACACAGCCCTTTTTGCATAGTAGTCTGAATGCCAGGTGGGAATATTGAGTATACATCTCTTCCCTATATGGATGTAATAATTTCATACTGTAATACCAAAGAATCCAAATTTGAGTCCTAATCAACAAACTGGAGTCACACATTTATCTAATCCCTATCCTGATACAACTCCCCTGCACAGCTGTAGCTGGTAGAAATTTGAAAGCCGTGGAAGTAAAGCAGCACCTGGCCCTGAGCTGGGCACTCTGGGCAAAGCCATTGCTCTTGTCATGAGACAGTTTTGCTCTACAGGCTGATGAAAAAAAAACAGAGAATGCTGTAGCTGCATTTACTGCCACCTTTTTCATTTCTCGGTAGTAACTTCACATGAATGCAACTTGGCTTACTTCATAATAAATAAATAAATAATTAAATGCAAGCCTCACTTCAAGGTTTTGCACCAGCCACTGTTTTAAACACTCAAACCTTTAAAATTAGATCCATTCAGATAGCCGTTATTACTTCCTTACAAAATATAACCACTGAAGAGAGCTGAAATATTCTAAGTTTCTGGACCTCTACAAGATCTTATGTAGAAAACAAGTTTACAGGTTAGTAACCTGTTTTCCACAGAAGCTTCACATTTTCTCTTCCATTACGTTAAAAGTCCCAGTCAATTTGACCTGGATAGAAATTCCCAAACAAGAAGCACAAATGCATTTAAAAGAGTGGAATGCTGTAAAATGACAACAGATAAATATTAATTCGACATTTTTTTGAAAGTCCAATACCTATTTCTCGTTTGGTGTTGGCACAGTGATCTATCTATCTATCTATCTATCTAGAAAAAAACCACAACAAAATGTGAATATTTATTGCAAAGCCTGGTTTTGTATATCCAAAAATTTTAAGGATGACAGCCAAAAGTCTCATCAATTCACTGTGAGAGCCCAAAAGAAACACCTCTTCTTTGTTGTGATATCCAGTGCATAATAATGGAGTAAATTTTCCTGCCAGGAAAATACCTGTTAATTCTCTTTTATACTATCATGGATCTGGTTCACACCATAAATAAGGGATTAGTATGAAGTATACAGTATTAATAAGAATACATTTACTACTTCTTTCATTATCTCCAGATTTTCTTCAGACCATAAATGTATTCTCAGGGCAAGCATGCAATATACAGGTATTGTCACCACTAAACCCATTGGTATTTTCACATGATTTATGATAGGAACTGTTATTTTCTTTGACTTTATGAGTAATATGTATCTGACCCAGAAAAAATTGCAACATTTAGAAAATAGATACTAGTTTCTCTGGAGCAGTCATATAATCAGCTTCTATTTTAATGTTTATAACTAAAAGATGTCAAGAAACAATATCTAAAAAATCTAAAAGATTTCATATTAAATATTTACTTGGGATTAAATATTATTGTAACATAGCATTTCTTAGGTGAATAGAAGTTGTTTCCAATTCCACAGATGTTCATAGCACAAGAGATTGTCTTTCATTATACCACAGTAAAGTATGAGTCTTAAGGCAAATAAAAGAGCTTCCCCTGGAGGAACCAAATGTTGAACATTTTGGAAAAAAGTCAACAGGAGCAAATATTGCTGCAATCAGCCCTCTGAATACCCTCCACCTTATCTTGTAGCACTTCTGTGAAATGCCAGCTAGTTGTAATTGCCTGTTAAACCTTTGAGAAAGCATGTGATCAAAGTAGCAAAAGTAAGTGAAACAGCACAGAAGTCTGTATTTGTGAACTTCCAAAGAACTCATATCACTGTTAATGAAATTACTTTGTTTTGGTTTTCTACAGACGAAATATTGGGCAGGCATCTACATTTGCAACCATAAACAGATTAATTTTTGATAGCAAGAAAAAAGCAATACCACTTTTTCTGATGAAAGGATAAATATATAAACTGAGTGCTACACTTAGAAAGAGGGAACGTTTTCTCTTCATGTTTTAAAATAATCTCACCATTCCATTAGTCTCATAATTTTCTACAACAAAGCAAAACATCTCTTCTGTCTGTATAATTATGAGGTCAGCTAGAGACATATAGCTTATCTGAGAAGATGGGAAACTTCATAAAGCAAAAGCAATCTAAATTTACTCAGTCTACAAAATACAAACACTTGCAGCATCAATACAGCACTATTCTTCATTAGAGGTTCATCAGAAAACTTAATCTTGCTGTCATATTTTAGATAGCATTTCCACTCCAGGCTTTTGCCAGGCTAGATGCGCCCCTCAGTTCAGGAAGGACATTGAGGTGCCGGAGCATATCCAAAGAAGGGCAACAAAGCTGGTGAAGGGTCTAGGGTGTAAGTCCTATGAGGAGCTGCTGAGGGAGCTGGGGGTGTTTAGCCTGGAGAAAAGGAGGCTCAGGGGAGAACTTACCTGAAACTGCCTGAAAGGAGGGGGTAGCCAGGTGGGGGTCAGTCCCTTCTTTCAGGCAACCACCAACAGAACAAGATGACATAGTCTCAAGATGTGCCAGGGGAGGTTTAGGTTGCTACCTAGGAGGAATTTCTTCTCACAAAGGGTGATTAAATATTAGAATGGGTTGCCCAGGGAGGTATTGGAGTCACCATCCCTGGAGTTATTTAAAAAAAGACTGGATGTGGCACTTTAGTTGTGGCTATGATTTAGTTGACAAGGTGGTGTTTGATCAAGGGTTGGACTTGATGATCTCAGAGGTCATTTCCAGAGTGGTTGATCCTGTGATTGATTCTGTGATAATGTTTTTAAATTTCACTTGAACTTTTAATTTGAATTTTGAGAATTGGAGTGTTGGTTTGGATGTTGTCATGTTTGAGTAGTGCTGTAGACACTTGACTTTCATGTAAACAAACTTTCTTGAGTGGGAAGTGGGTGACTTGGAGCTCACTGTTGAAACTGCTGTTAAAGCCTGAAGGGTGAACTGAAGGGTGAACTGTTCACCCTGCAGGTTGAACTGCATCTTATAGTGATTCTTTAATTTACTTTTCAAGGATGTAAATGTTACATGATCAACCAAGATATTAGTCTGTCCCCTGCTTCCTCTCTCAATTAAATTTGCAAAGTTAGGGATAAGTAAGTTGCAACACACCTTACGAACACACTAAACAGAGGAGCATTATTCACATGACTGCTGCCAGAGAACAACCAGCCAGTGCAGATGAATTTCAATGCCTTCAAGCAGGAGTCAGGCCTAAAAGTGTTATAGACATGAGCCAGGGGCTCTAAAAACTGTTCTAATTAAAGGATCTGTGATTTATAAATTTTTTATTTAATTAACTGTATTGAGATCCCCTTTGAAATATATTCATTATTGTAGTACACTCACATTTATCTTTAATTTCTTCTTGGTTTCTCTTAAGGCAATCTCTGAAGTGTAAGGGATTATTGCTTTAACTGAGGACACGTTCGCTCAGATAAAGAGACATCCTACTAACTTGGCATTTTAAAGCTTATGTTCCAGACTTATGAACAACTTTAGAAAGACAAGAAGTGCTATCCAAATAGAAAAGTTTATCTGATGGGCACATTTTGGGATTAACAAAAGCATGGAAAGTACAGTCAGATCTGCACAGTGCAGGAAGCTGAAGGAGTTTACTGATAGCAAGTAAACCGTTAACTTATGAAAACATAATTCTTTGAATTTCAGATTTTTGAACAAGCTTATTAATGAGACAGTGTTTGGGTACTCCACATATTGACATAGCTTTGACAAAAATGAAGACAGTAGTAAGTAGAATTTGCAGATTTTATTTTTCAAAAATGCTTTCTTTACACTTTTAAGCAGAAAAATCTGTATCTGTAGAGTTTTTTGTACAGCATAAACTGTATTAATTTGCAGGCATGTGGACTGACTGGGAGTGTTAGACCATAAAATAACTATGCAATATCTGTTTCATCTCATTTTGCTCCCTTCTCTAGAGTCTGTAGCTGTAGTTTGACAGAGAATATTGTACACTCTTGAAGCTCTATAAGGCTGTATGGAAAGGACAGTCAGGGTAAAGTTGTTACATAGGAATAATTTTTAGAGTTACATAAGCTTGTTAAATAACTTGGTTTGATTTTTAAGCTCCCTAAATTCAGTTTCTATCACAGTCTGAGTAATTCAGAATGTATCTCTCAAGGATTCAGGACCCAGAAATTAAGCATTTTCTAGGGCCCAGCCAAGACAATACTTCAAAATTGCCTAATGCATGAACCATCCTCTGAAAAGAAGTATGGTCACTGACTTTCCAGAGATGGTTTGAGAGAGAAACACGGATCCCTATTCTTAGGCAAGATATCTCATGTGTGAAAAACGTTGCTGGGATCATTGGCTTGTTACTTTCTTCACGAGGAGCTTGAAATCCCTGTCTCCTACTCCCCAAGGGTCTATGAATACATCACACTTACTGGCCACTCTGAGGAGTGACACTCCTCTGTTCTCATTAGAACTCCATAAGAATTAATTTAAGGTACTAGAACAGAGAAAAAGACGAGAAGGAATGTGTCCTGCCGGTGGTGCAGAACTGGGGGTTGTGCTGCCATTGAGAGGATGGGCTGGAGAAATGGACAAACAGGAATCCCATCAAGTTCAAAAAGCTGAAATGCCAAGTCCTCTCCCTGAGGAGGAATAACCCCATGCACCAGTACAGGCAGAGAGCAAGCTGGAAAGCAGCTGAGCAAAGGAGGCTTTTGCCCTTATGTGCTGTAAGGACAGGTTGCTGGTTTATGTCCAACTTGTCCATCAGCATTGCCAGCAGGCTGAGGGAGGTGACCCTTCCTCTCTACTCAGCCCTGATGAGACATACCTGGAATGCTGGGCCCAGTGCTGAACCTCCCAGGACAAGAGACACATGGATATAAAAGGCCAATAAAATTCTACAATGATGCTTAAGAGCTTGTAGCATTTGCTGCATGAGGAGAAGCTGAGACAGCTGGGACTGTTTAGCCTTGAGAAGGCTTGGGGGCATCACATCCCTGTGTATGGATACTTGAAGTTCAGCAGTTGTTGTGCAGAAGATGGAGCCAGACTCCTCTAAGTGGTATTTAGTGATAGGACAAGATGTGATGTGCACAAATTGAAACAGGGTGACTGAGCACTGGCACAGGTTGCCCAGAGAGGTTGTGTAGATTCTCAGCACTTAGCTGGACATGACCGTGGGCAACCTTCTCTAGCTGAGCCTGCTCTGAGCAAGGGTGGATGAACTAGAGAACGTCCAGAGGTGTCTTCCCACCTCAGCTCTTCTTTGGTTGCTACTCTTCAGCCTGGTGATCAAGTTCATCACTTCTGGATTGTAGTCTTTGCTCCAAGGAATGGTGGGCCTTGGAGAAAATGCACATGCAGTTTCTGGAAATGGGACTAACTAGTTTTGGACTAGTTTTTGAGTATTCTGATCTGCAATTATATTTTTTACAATTTGGCAGAACAGCCATCACAGCCAATCTCTAAAACAGAAAAGTGATTAGATTCAGACCTGTGATAGAAAAGGTGTGCACTCTCAGGAGAGGATTACATCCAATTCTCTATATCCAGACTGGTTAAAGGATTATCCCTGCAATCTCAAAGGCCTCTCAACTGTAGAGAAAAAGGTGGGATTAATATATTTTGCTACCTTTTGCATTAGGCATACCTAGAAACAGATAATTTCTGTCCAGGATATTTGGGGCTTTTCACAGACAATTAATTTCTATTCTACTGCCCTTGCGCTCCCTTACAAAGTCTTGTGCAGAGATAAAACTATAGAGCTAAGGAAATTTATCTTGTTGTATCTAACTACTGATAGACAAATTGACAAACTTACCAAACCCTAGGGGCTGCATGAAGCACCCAATGATGTTGCTTAAAACTGGAAATCCCTGCGTTTTGAGCTTTCTGTTGAACTCTGGTAGAAGTCTTTCCATTTTCTTACTGTTCTGCAGAACTCAGCTGATGAGATAATGTGATAGACAAGACATGGAAAAATCTCATTTGGGAAGGAACTCTCTTCTTCATTAGATTTTCCCTGAGAGAGTTTGATTGATTATTTTCTCATTGAAGTAGGTAATATGGAACACTGTATAACTAGAGTGAAAATAGTAGATGTAATCAACAGGCAGAGTTAAAGACAAGCAACTTAGTGCCAAAACTGTTACATTATTATTGATGATTATTATCTGGCATCACAGAGATATCAAACACTGCTTCTCCCCTGTCACTGCATGGGGAATTGTTTTGTCTTATTTGTCTTACCTTCATAGACCTAAAAATCACAAGGACCCATTCACACTGTAAGGTGCAGCACCAAGTAATTTAGAAGCTTACTTTCAACTCTTTTTATTTTTTTTTTTCCCTTGGAGTAGATTAATTATGGTAGAAGTATTTGCAGCAGCCTATCTGTCACCAGAAAACAATAACACAAGGCAGCTAGTACTGCAGGGGTAGACTTACTGGAAGGGTATTACATGATCTGGTTAAACTTAACAAATTGAATTTGCTTTTATTTTGTTAAAAATCAGTTCCACGATGGATTAGCTAATGAAATGTCATTGCAGTGACTGAAGGATGTAAACCAGACATAGGTTTTTTGAGTTGGTCTGTAGTAGAGATGTTTATATCTCACATTTTAAATAGACATAGGGGATAAATTAACATGCAATGTGTTTTTCATCAAACATACTGCCTAGGAACTTCCAGTACGTGAGAAACAGTTCTGGTTGCCAGCTGTATTTCAGATGATCTCCTTATCATGTAGATCTCAGTAACAGAGGCACTGTGCAGACTTGGGAGTTTTGTTATAAAGAATGCAAAAGCCCATGTTGTCTTTTGTTTAAAAGAGTTTGAAACAGAAATTACTGCTTTTAGTAAAATTTTGCTGATATAAAACTAACCTGAGAATTCGGAAGTGGTTTATTCTCTACATGCTACAAAGTCTCACAGATTTTAAGAGCATTAGAGACCAAAGTCTGAATCTGACATCTGATGCTATTTTGTAACCATGAATAGAGTGAACGTGAATGTCTCTTCTGCCAAGACCATGGTTGTCTTACTATGTGAACCACCAACTTCCCTGGGGAGCAAGCTTGGCAATTCTTTGTAGAAGGTGGCTGTTTCTGAAACAAGTAGGACAAAAGTGCAGAAAACAAGAAAGGGCCTTTTTACTATTCAAGTAGACATTTTGAACACAAAAAAAAATGTAATTATTGAGAAAGCTGAGGACCTGAAAGTTTGTTCTTACTGTCTGAGATACCCTTTGAGTTGTGAATTCTTAAGAAAAAAGAAAAAGCATGGAATATTTATTATTTAAAATCAATACAAGATATTCAAAAGCAACTCTTGTTATTGCTGTGGTTTACATTCATACCAGAGCTATAAACTCCAAAAGCATATTGCAAGTTCATATGTACTTCAGCAATTTTCAGTTTATATTGCCTAAATCAAATATTTATCCATTATTCGAAACTGTTTTTCTGTCTTCCTCTGTAATACTAGTAAGCTGTAGAAATGAAAGTGGTTAGCAGTTGTTTTATTGAGAATTTGCAAAAGATTAGGAACATGCCCAGTGCCAGCCTAATATATCTCAGCTGGGAAGCAACAGCTTAAAAAAAGAAGTGATCGAAGATGTGCAGAAGACCTGATCACTTGCAGTCTAGTGTAAACTGGTGAATTCCAGTGTTGGTATTTCCACCTTGACATTTAAATATCTTTTGGGGTTTTTAGTTGTTTCTTTTTCTTTTCCTTTTAAAAGAAAGTAGAGTGTGCTTTCTAATAACAAAATAATACAAACAAGCAAAAAAACCCCCAATGAACCAAAAAGACCCCAAAAAAGCTAGGAACCTCTTGCTCTATTTAAGCTTCCTTAGAGTTCAGACCATCCTTTCTGAAGTCTCTCTTGCCCATGATCTGACACACACTATAATAATTAAATGTCTGTAAAACAAATCTCCTGGCAAATCAGGTTTTCTCCACCCAAACTGAAACTTAACACATAGCAGACATTACATTGGTGGGAGAAATTAAATGAGAGAAAGGGAAGGAAAGAAAAAAAGGCCACTTCACTCCAGTGAAGTACATTTTTTTTTGCTTCTAGAAAACACAGTGCCATGAGCATCAATCATGGTCAAGAATGAAGGGTTAATTGTGTGCACTCCAACCTTAGAATTTTCATGGTGTATTAAAATATTGCATGCTAGAAAGGAATTTACAACAAATAGTCTTGTGCTTTCTTAGTCCACCCTAATAATGCCAGAAACACCAGATATTCAGCTACTCTGTTGTCTAGACAATTGGCATATTCTTGCTAATTGCAAGTATAAAAAGCCCAATTAAAAACTATGTTTTATGATAGTAGGAAATGATGAAAAATGGATCTCACAAGCTTTTTTCCTTCTCATTACTTGAGACAGAATTGAAGTCCTGAGCACAAAATTATACTGATTTCATCAACTATGAATATGTATTTTCTAAACTACATGGCTGTGAACACATGGATTATATTTTCAATTTCTGTCTCAAGTTTAAGTGTTATTAAAAGTCATCTGTTTTGTAATATGTGAACTGTTTCCAGTGTTAAAGCTTGACTTCTTAGCCACAATATTTTCCAGCAACATTTGAGAGAACTGTGGGGTTTGTGTCTGCCAATAAGAAAGTACCACAATGAGGAGGGAGTAGTATTCTTTATGTATTTTTTGTTTGTTTTGTCATCTTTTAAAACTTTCTCCTGGACATTTCCTTGTTCTAGCTTTCCTGTTATATATCAGTTTTGCCCTGTTTGTCTCAAAGTGAAAAGGGAGATGCTTTGCATTTGTGCAGGATGATGAATCACTCTGCAATTTAGAGTGTGTTGCCACTTCTGTTCATTTTTTTACCATACTACAGAAGAGGCCTTATTGTCCTTTGCATCTTTTTTCTCTGAAATCTTGTGCCTTGTGCAAAGTGTACAAAAAATTATCATCAGTAAAGTTCTGGAGTGTAACCATGATTCTCACATGCATGGGACTTCTCATGTGGATAGTACCTGGGAAAAGAATTGCATTCATGGCTATATCTCAGTGTGGATGTCATGTTTTCTGAATGCTGCTGTGCTGTCCTGGGCATACTAAACCACCAGATGTGTATTGTCCATTTGCAACTTTCTAAACTTGTTGATAATTATAGCTACTTGCTCCTGAGTCACTGTGCCATGCACATAGCTAACATTAGGTTGTATACTTAAATTCAATACCCACCCCCTTCTGGACTGGGATGACAGTCAAAAAGCAGGTGTACACTTGCTCCAGAGCTCATACTATGCCTTTGCACAGGAATATGTAGATGGCCTTTGAACTCCTGAAATTAGGACACACTATCAGTTGTTAGTGATAAAACCATCCAAGACCACCAAGACGACATCAAGTGGAATCAAAGGATGGCTTATTTGTGTTTGTGTTCAGTACTCACAGCAGTGTCTCTTCAAAAAGAGTTGCATTACTGGTACCACTGTGTATATAATAATATATACAGTGTGATATATATACAGAATAATACTGTGTGATTCTCAGTAAAATCGCCAACATTCTGTTTCCCTTTCTGAGTATCAGAAGAGATAAACAGTTGCAAAACAGTGCTCCAAACCCAACAACATGGGAGGTGGAGAAGAACAGACAAGAGCTCATATCGTATGGGTTATGGTATTTGCATAACAGGTGGAAGGACAAACGCTAGAAAGTCCTTGCCAGAAAACCTAAGAGGAGTTTTTCTGCAAGGTGGTGTGCTGGTGGATATACACCAGCAATACAGTGACACCTGGGATACTCTGAAACACTTGCCAGGCCTGAGCTATGGCTGTTGTTCACCTACCATGCACCCCGGCAAGGACAGCCTGGGCAGCTGCCCAACAGAGCAGTGCAAGCATTGTCCTGGTGCCCTCCCTGCAGCATGAGAGTCCACAGAGATCAATTGGGTGTGCTCTTAAGAGACTGGAATATGTCATAAGAGACTAGTCTATTTCCCTGTGCATATCTCTTGGATATGTCAAATTAGGCCCTGCTGACCTCTGGGAAAAAGGTGAGGGAGTGTTCCCCAGCCAGCTGCAGTGGAGCCAAACACGGTCACATATAGACACATCTATAGCACTGCATTAGTGGATGGCTGGCATTAACTGGGGCCAATATGTAAATGATTGCTGGGCAGATTGAGGTTGCCAGGTAATCCTGTGTTTAATGCTCTCTGGCAGTGTCAGAGCTGAGACCCTGGCGAGGAGACACTGCCACGTCGTGCTGCGTTTGGGTGCCCTGCAGCTGTAAGGTGGACATGGAGCACGCTGGGAATCCCTGGGATCACCCTGCCCTCTGGGGTCCAGGGGTATAGGCCAGACCGCTTTCAGGGTATCTTTCACTTCCCAAGCCAAGGCGGCGTGAACCACATGAGATGTGCCCCGAGGTGAGCTGCTGCAGGGTGACACGCACAGGATCGTCCCACTGCCGGGGCGCTGCTGCCGGCCGTGTCCGTGTCGCTGGGCCGGAGGCAGCGGCGCCAGCCCTGCGGAGCCCTGCAGCCCCGCCCGCCCAGGATGCTGCTCCGCGCCCCGCCGCCGGCAGCTTGGCAGGGACTGCCATGCATCCCGGCGCCTGTGCAGGGTCTCCCACTGTGCTTGGCCCCGTTATCAGGGACATAAAAGGAAAGAGGCGCTTCTTACATTCCCCTACGTGACCCAGAGCAACAGCTCCGTGCGTGGATTTTTTGTTCTTTTGGAGAGAAGGGAATGTAGGTGGGTCTAGTAAAATAAATCGCAGGACTTTTTGTTTTGATTAAAGCCATTGTGTAACTACTGCTTGTATTTTCTGTAGTCACATTCCTACAGCTACACTCACAATAGAAGGCAGCTTATTTTTAAAATGAGAGGAAGGCTTGACAAAAGGTTACCGTAAAGAAAGAAAAGCAAAGAACATTGATAAGGTATCAGCCTGAACCCATACATCAGACAGATATAAACCTGGTTTTTGTTTCTAGCTTCAGGGTTAAAACTGTTACAATGATAATTTGCTTTCTCAAGTGCAATGGCACTGTGATAGAAAAGCAATCCAAGTATAAATATCAAAACTAACTATGTTTTCTTAGATGACAAAGAGGTATCTTTCTGTCTCTGGAGAAATGCCATGTTCACATTTAAAGCATAAAGTACAGTAAAGGAATAGATGGCACTATTTAAAACATGCAGATGAGGTCCAGAAACTTCTGAGGGCATTAGTATAACTGACTGCAAAGAAGGTACTATTTATCTTAGGAGTCACTGGATAATGTGTAACATATACAGAAAAGAGAGGTACAAGGTCAGCTCTCATGCTTAGGAGCCCTGGTAATTTGGAATTGGAAGTATTTTTTATGAGGCTCTCTGCCATTGAACTTCCAAGAAAAAATACTGTAGCAAACAAATTCTTTCAACATTTCCTTTTCTGTCTAATTTTCTGTGAAATAAAGCAAGATCTCTTCTATACTTTTCATCTTGAGAGTGCCTGAAAACTAAGAATAGATGAAAGGGAGGAACACTAAGCAGCTTCTTCCAGAAAAATTCCTGTATCTACAGATTCATGTATTTAATATTTCAAAGGAACATTACGATTATCTAGCTAGAACTGCCTGGCTGGCTGTAAAACCTCACTAAGTAATGTCTCCATCAAGCACATAACATCTGTTTGAGTAATTGCATACCTCTTACAGACAAACCCAGTCCTGATTTAAGGGCTGCAAGTGATGAAGTTCTGCAGTCCTTACTCAGGATTTGACTCAGTGAAAACGTTAGCATATTATGCTCTCTGTCTGTTAGGTTTGAGGGAACAGAAAGACATACCCGGCTTTAAAAACAGTTCTGTTTCAAATTTCTATGAACAAACTCTACAGAATTCAAAACAAACTAAAAGAGAATGCATCGTAAGATTACTTGTGCACAATCTTATCTTTTGTACAGACAAAAAATCAAACCTTATTTGAACTTTTAAACAACATTGACTAAAATGATGAACACTTTCCAGCCCTCTGTAAGACTAGAAGTCTTGTCTTACATGAGGCAATACTCCTTCAGTATCTTTTTTAAGACACTATGTAAATAGATTTACAGAAGAGGTGCTATCCTTAAGTAGTGAGACAAGTTATCTCATAAGTGCCACAGGAATTCAAACTTTCCTATGCTGATGAAACTTCAGGTTTTCAGATTTGACACCAGGGCAAGATGGTCATAGAACTACTCACTTACTGACAAACACCACATAAGCCTAAGAGCTCTGAGGCATTCTGATCAACATATCTATGCCTGTGGTGGAAGCTGTACAAATACATTTGGTGCTTAAATGTGATCATGATGCTTGATAAATATACACAGCCAAAAGTCAGCATTTTCCTAACAGATGCGGATACAATATGTTCACAGATCACGTCAGGATGTGAACCTATGCTCATATGCAACTTTAAAGTACTCTCTGCCAGAAATGACTTGCCCTCTTTCAGACATATCAATAAATAGTAGACAAATATTTCAGAATCCAGTAACATTACCAAAATGTGATTGTATTGGTAATCTTGTTTTCAGTAGTAGCAAACATTAGGCATACACAAGCATTCAAACTATGGTAACTCTTCTCTTTGAAATTGTGAGTGTTCCAATGTTCATTTGTACTATCTGATACAAGAATAGATTTTGCTTACGTCCAGTGGTGCCCTGGTATTGTTTGAATTGACTGTCACAGCTGAAGGTCATGAAGTGACTCAGTACCAATACCAACAGATGAAATACTGAAAAACCACTTTTTAAAAATATTACCGTAATGAAAACAAGCACAAACTTCTGAACAAAATGCAGACTTTGAAAAGAGAAGCATTAATCATGGCTTCTCAACTCACTTTTCAAAGTTACATCAACAGAAAAAGCAATCCTAATATTTGCACACTTAAATAAAAGAAGCTAGGATTTTACTCTGGGTCTTAAAAAGAGCTCAGTTCATTCCCCATGTCAGATAGAGAATTCCTGTGTTACCTTGGATAAATCGTTTGGGACAAGGTTTCTGAAGGTATGTAAATATTTGTCTAAATTCACATTGGGGTGTTTGCTACAGATTCTCATAACAATCAGGCACTGAAAATGAATGCACATCTACTTTTAAAATTATCTCTAAGTGTTTTTTTCCTGAGGTTTAGTCTGTGGTTGACTACAGGTTCACAAGCCCATGAATCTGGGCTATCATAAACAGTGAAATTCAGTATTTTTTTCACTTTGTATTTTGATAAGTTAGCATGGTGCCCATGAAGCTTTTGAGAACTAAGAGGTCTGACAGTCTGCTCTAGGAAAGTAGTCTCTGTTCCCCTCTGTAAAATGAGAATAATTCTACATTCACTAGGAACTATCAAATAAACACAGGACACATTGTGAGAAAGTCATATTGTGTCATAATGTAGCAATATTTCAAGACTGAGTTAAGACAAGGAAAAGAAAATTTTCAGTTACTGCAGAAAGAATATATGTCTGTTCTGTAACTTGCTCTCCCTATTTCCACAGCTCATCAGAGGAGGAAGAAAGAATGTAATTCAGTTCTCATACAAAAGTATAAATAAGGTAGGGGAGAAGTCCTTACACCAGAAACTGAGAGCATGTAAACAGCTGTAATCACACAGCTGAGTGTTGCTCAGTACCTCCTGGAAGCTGCTCAGCATATCAGAATAAGGGGAGAATTTGTATATTTGTTTCAGACCTGCTTCTGCAATACTAAATTAAATGAATCATCTAAATTTGTGCAGAATTACCTTGAAATCAAGAAGACTAATTATATTCCCTCAGAAGGGGAGCAGCTGCAGTGAGGCCACATGCACTCTAGACAATTGAAAAAGCTCTCTCCACATCACATATGTATGATTAAGCTAATTGCTGACAGGAAGGCACTATTGGTGTTTATTGAACATGATGTCTCAGAAGTAACATTTGGCTCAAGGAATCCCTTCATTTGAGGAGTCTGGAAGGGATATCAGGGAATAACAATTTAAATATATTTCTTATAATCCTTCATAAGCACTTGCTGTAAGCAACAACCAGAGAAGAGATCATGCAAAAGGTCCAGTGCTTGACTCTCACAGATTTCATCACATGTATGAGAAACTGAATTATAGTCGGAAAAGAGTATTCTCAAATTTCTATAACATAAACTTCAACATTTACACTTGTCTTTTTTTTTTTTTTTTTGTGCCACAGTGGACCAGTAATATGTGACTGCTGAGAATATTTATGTTAACAAAGTAGATAGTGCACACTTTATGAAATTGCTATATTTCTATGCTTTTTGGATTTAAAGAAATACATTATTTCTTTGTACTAAAAGACAAAAAAAATCCTTATTCAAATTATTCAACTATGGTTAATCCACTTTAATTATTGCATATAAAAGTGTTTTATTCTTTTCTTCAATCAGACTGGCAGAGATCACTTAGAGCATTCAACTAGAACTGTCTGAATAAAAACTAATCAAAAGCTCCCATGAGTTTGAGCATGGGATCTGGTAAACTCAGTAACAAATAAAACATAATTCTAAACATTCATGTTTACAAAAAAAAAAAAATTACAAAATCTGAACAATAAGTTAATAAAGTAGTTATCTACTGTTCAGATATAAAATCCCAGCAACTTAATTTACATATCACTATAGCAGACATGACAAAATTGTGAATAATGCTATCCACTGTCATAAGTGGTACTTGGAGATTTCCAACAGAAAACTTATATTTTAATTTTCTGTTCAAATATAGCCAAAAGTAAGAGGCAAAGCCAGCCTAATAGTAATCCAAGGTTCTGAAGGAGAAACATCAACCAGGGTCGCCGTGTCTGAATATGAGTCATTTCAGGAAGCTAAAAAAAGAATAAGACACCAGAATGAGAGCCAGATACATTCATCTGTGGGAAAAAAAGTTATGGGAAAACATGGCAAACTTCATTAAAAAAAAAGACAACTTTCAAAATGCTGAGTTTCTGACTATAGTTATTAATGTGTAGCATTTTCTGCATGTTTTGACAAAGCTGATCTTGACAGTGAAGTATTTAAATTAATCAGATTATTAATCAGATTCTACCCACTCTGGTTCTTTTAGTAGCACTGACAAGAATTATAAACGAGATTCTGATATTTGTTAACTTCTCAATAGTTTGTAGCAATTTTATACAGATGTCTGCAAGGAAATGCTTATTTAGTAAAATTAGTTATTTCCTTTTGTGGGAATAAACTAGTTGGGAGTATTTTTTGCTTCAGTACTATATATAGGGTCAATCATTTTTTTCTGAAATAACTGGCAACACTCCTATTTACTTGGGCTTTAGTAAATGTAAAAGTAGAAAACAGTAATTTTTAATATGCTTGAAAAAACTTGCTTAGTATTTTTCTCTGTGAGTTTTAATTCCAGTAAAGGAGCAACACTTGTTTATAATCATAATAAAAGCTAGTTGCATTGACCTTTCACTCTATATGGTGTCTTTTATCAAAGTTTTAAACTAAATATATGTCTAAACAGAACTTTTGAAGATGATGCCTCAGGCTCAAATTCTCTTAATGCTTTTGTTTTTTTGCATTATAGACACCAAGAGAAACTACTGTTTGTTAATCTTTTCACATCAACTCTGAAAATAAATATAGAGCAATGATCTGTTGCTGACCTCTGGTTTTGGCTGGGTGTTTTTTCCTGTGCTTGAATAAAGCTACTGAGTTCCTCTGCTCTTTGGAGTCTCTTCACAGTAGCTGTAACAGCAGCAGCCACGGGGAGACAGTGGAGTGGTGCTGACCAAGGGGGATTACAGGAGTGCTTCCTATGCTTGTCCTTCCCTCTGTCAGAGGGGGGTCTCTGGGGCTGCTTCTCCTGCATTCTTCTTTCTCTGGAACTTGGCATTGACCCAAAACAAAACTGTACTGAAAAATCTGTCTCCACTTGAAAATTTTGCCTGAAAATAACAGGGAAACCTAAATGCCCTGGATCTTCATTACTAGGCAGTGGTTTAAATTATGGGACAGAAACTAATGTAGCTATATTTTATCTGTATTTAAAGATAATCAGAAACTTTTAATCTAGAGCAAGTGTAAACACCTCGAAGTTCTGATGTAAATCAAAATCTGAACTGACAGTTTTAAGTGCTCAGAGCACACAGGTTTTTTTGTGTATATAAGTAAAAACTGTTAATTAAGACCTAGCCTGAATCCAAGATTCTGGTCTAGACCTTTAGTTTTTCTTGTTTAACCTTGTAATCAGTTTGTAATTTTGTCCTCTTCCCCAGTGCTTGAGTGAACAAGTTCCCCAAACAGGAACGTTTTTCTCCTCCCACTGCAAAATCTAGTATTTTCATTGCTGTCAGTGACAATTTATTTATCAGCCAGTGACAATTTACAAGTCACACACACACACAGTAGGTTCCTAAGAGTTTTCAAAAGGAATTCTTAGCAAGTACCACCTTTTTCATGTCCAGTGCTGATGTCTGCACCCTCCATCTAACCCATATGCATCTTGTCAACACACAAACCATTACTATAGCCATGCCTGGTGTGACATCCCTGCTTATCTGTAAAAGTAAAAGCTGGTTGCTGTCACAATATCAGCTATGGTTCCCCAGCTCTCTCTGAACAACAAAGTGTGTGGTATAGCAGAGAGAATCTTGTTGTTCAGGAAGCATCAGGCTATCCAACTGGCAGATGCAAACCACCAATTAAGGGAACACAGCACCACATCCAAGCTGTTGGATGCTCTCACACTTGCTAATGCTTCAAGTCTGTTGGAGGCAGAAGAGGGACTGCTCATCAAGGGACTGCTCTATTCTCACTCCAGCTCCTGGTATTGTGAGTGCACTAAAGATAAGAAATGGGAAGCAGCATGCTGAAAGAAGGCATGAGAGGCTCTCAGGCATGTACTGGTTGAAAAAGAGTTCTACCAAGCTGGGCACATGTGGCATGGCTGCTGCACTACAATAGCCCAGTAAATCACTTTAAAAACCACTCCCTTACCTTCAAAATTGAAAGTATTTTTAAAATTAGTCAGAGCAAACATCAGTTTTGCATAATTTCTTGGTGAAAAATGATGGATATAAGTGATTTTATCTTCTTTCCTTTATTCAGTTTCTGAAATTATTAGTCTGCCCAGCTTGCTAATGGAGTTAAAATGCCATTTGTAGAAATGAAAAACCTTTAATTAACCACAGAAGTAGTTTTATGCTACCTTGTCTGTGGTGGCAGCTTCACAGTGCTGTTCTATCAATAAACCTCCACTCATAGCCCACAATGTTCCTCAATGCAGAAACCAGTGAGGCTATTCTTTTTTATTTCACTGCTGCTCTGACAAGCACATGAATATATGAAAGTCCATAAAACAAGTACTGAAAATTACAGTCAAGCTTTGCATACCATTAAGTGTTTGTACACCACTGGCAGAAACATTGATTGCTGTTTGTAGATGAGAGTACAGCAGAGAATAGAACCTATTTCTGTGCAGAAAGTTGAAAAATATATAAACAATGTCTTGTTTTCTCTCAAGATGTACTATACAAATATACACAACTTTTCAGATCTATAGATTCCTGACGTGCTACAGAAATAATTTTTAAAATAAAATAATTCCTGTGATATTTGACACTGACAAACAGATGAGCAGTTCTTAATGCAGAGAATGGTTGATTAGAGTCGTATTAATAAAAGGGACTGAGAGAAATCAGATCCTCTCTCTCCCTTCTTTCTCCCCTTCACATCAAGACCAAGATTTTGATGATGAGCTGAGAACAAGGGAAAACATGTCCCTATCTCTGCCTGGAACTGTATTATCTCTTGGGATTTACAGCTGGCAAATTACTTTGAAGACTCAGGGAAAAACGTGGCATTGTTCTAGAAGATTGTGGATCCCTGATGGATGCCAATCCTACACTGAAGGAAAAATATGTCTGCATCATTCTTAGCCCCATTATTAGTAAATTCATGCCTACACGGTAGGTAGGCAGCCTCACTTCCAAATTTCTCTGTGTCAGAACAAGCTGCAACTTGGTACACAGAGTTCTTGCCTGTTATTTACCACCCCAGTCAGGACTGCTGACACATCCACAATCCTTAGGCAGTTCCCTCTTAAGCTCTTAGGTGCACTTCATGTTCATTTCACTTTACTTACAATAGCAAAAATAGACTAAAATACTGCCAAAGTCTAAGATCAATTATTTTAAGTAGAATTTTAAGTAGGTTGTAATACTGGAATAGCATATGAGGTGTAAGGTATGATGCCTGAGCCTGGTACATAGTATCTCAGGCATGAAGTGGGGTGATAATGAACATAACAGAGAGACAGCCAGGCTTGGAAAAAGCAAAGTAATAATTTATGAAGTAACATTTTTTTCTCCCTCTTGATCCACTCACTCAAAACATTCCATCTTTGCCAAGGAGCTTGCAAGCACCTTTACATCAACACACAATGGTTAAAGAGCCATGTGATAAAGCTGGGCAGGCAATTAAGGTCTGCATTGCTACAAGTGTAAGAGTTATGCATGTCTTCAATAAATTATGTGGCCTGAGGCAACTGCATAAGCTATGATTTCTCCACATTTTTGCTCAGTCCTTAGGCCTTCCTCCTACCTCATATCTTCATATTTTATTTTTCTACAGACAGATCATTCCTATTGAACTGTGAGCATGAAAAATATTGGGCAAATACAAAAAAGTTGAGGTAATCCAAAGGCTTTTTAAATGCTTAAGAGCTCGTTTAAATCTCTCTAGGACAGAAAGGAAGTGTTCAGGATAAGCATCTTACATTTTCGTTCTGAAACAGCAAATACATGTTTAAACAGTGGGTGAAAAATATATAAAGAAAAGGGCAGTAAAAAGAAAAGTAATCAAATTTTTCAAGATCTTAAAAATCCCTGAAGGTTCAAATATTTAAGTTTTGCTAATTAACTAAAAATATATTGTTTAAAAGTCTTTAAAAGAAAGACTTTTTAAAAAATACTTTAAAAGTCCATCTTGCTTTTCTCATATATTAGCCTCTTAATGGCCTTTATTTCACCTTTTCATTATAATGACACCTAGAATAAGAGTGACTTGAAACAAAACCACATTACTATTCTAAGTACTGTACACACACAGGGCAGACAACATGCTCTTCCCAACAAGCCTATGAACTCTTTTTCTCTCCAAGTTCATCCACCTGCATTTGTCTGACACTCATCTATGAGGTGGCTATGCTAAAAGGAAAATATAACAATAGACTAAAGTTCTCACCATTTCTGCTAAAGATAAATACAAGAACATTCCAGCTGTAATAGTAAAAATCCAGTTTTGAATGGATGGGTCAGTTGATAGAGAAAGGCCAATATAAAGTCCTAAGAATGCTGTTAGTGCACTTATAAAATTCATCAAAATTGCAATCTTCGTGGGGAGTCCTGTACTTAGCAGCACAGCAAAATCTCCTGCATAGAGAAAAAGACAGATAATTTATTATTTAGCTGATAAATGTATTTTTAAGACTCTTGGTAATAAAATATGAAGGAAAATAATTAAGATATGCTCAAAGATAGTGAATGATGAAGGGTTGCCTAAAGATTTCTGTAGAATTAGTTATAAACTTGTCATGTGTGAAAGAAAAACCTCAAAACAACAAAAAAGACATATTGACTTGTACTTGTTTAGCTGTTCCTAAAGATAGAATACAGTATCGAGGAGTGGCTTTCTGTTAGTTCTCTGTGTTCCGTGACATTTCCAACTTGGATACATGCAAAAGTGAAGTCACATGTTTTCCCAGAGTTTCTAACTCTTTCTCCACTGGGAATTTGCCAGTTCAAATCATGTGGGTATATTTGCAACACGGTCTTCAAGCGTGTAACAGGTGCTGCAAGTCAGAGTAATCTATGCCAGTCTGATTCCAGTTTGAGTTTCATTCCACTGATTTCAGACCTAATCAGCTGGAGTAAGTTGTACATCAGAATCCCATCATTTTTCTTCTGAAATAAAAGACTTCATAAGAGGCTTAGAGTAGAGGATTTTAAAAATGTTGCTCCACAAGTGTGAAATGCCACTTTGACACTGTGGCACTGCTGCCCCAGAAGTAAGGTGTGTCTTTGGAGGTAACTGTAAAGTATTAATTTTCTTTGCTATGCAAGCAGGAGTTACCAGTTTTACAGCAGTCTTCCATCCCACCTTTTTGCTTGGGGAATTTTTCTACATAGCACATGAAACCTTCAGTCTTTTATTGACAGAAATGAGAAACTGCAGTTCTCATCTCAAACTTCCCAATTTATAAACATTCATCAACACGATGTCAGGAACAGCTTCAGCCATGCTGAAAGTTTTGCCACAAAAAGTCAGTCGAGGGCAGTATTCAACAGAAAAATCTTCCTGTCCTGTCCACTAGCAAAACAGGTCATACTGCTTTTGTTATCTTATTATTCCTGATTAGCAGCAGGGTAGCAAGAGGAATACTTGGTTAAATAGCTCTGCTGCATATTGAAACTCTTGGGTAGCCCATTGTGTCAGGTAGGGGCACTATGCACATATGGGTCTTGCTTACAGTTTACTACTTTCTGTGTCTGTACACATAAGAATAACAGGTCACTTCTGACCTGATGCCATTTGCATTTGGAGAAGGTGAGATGGAAAGGCATCCAGTAATGACTGCAGAAGCCTCCTCTGGTTTTTGCAAAGGGAAGAGAAAGTATCAGTCTCACACAGTAATACTATAGTTCGTGATGGTAGAGGCAAGAATTCCCCCAAATGTCATACAGGAAAGAACTCTTTGGGAAACCTGGAAATGCAAAGCCAATCACGAAAAATACACAGATATATTTCTTACCCATTTCATGAGGAATTTCATGGCATAAAATAGCAACAGTCGTCATCACACCTGTTTCTGTTGAGGATGAGAATGCTGCTCCTATTACCAAGCCGTCAGCAAAATTGTGAAGACTGTCACCCACCAGAACCATTATTGCTAACAAGCTGATTTTCTTACCTTGGAAAAGAAAAACAAACACACACATAAATGAAGAGCCCAGAAGTTTTAAAACAAACAGATATTGACATTTTTGCTATGTTACAAATGATTTGGGTTTTTTCTTGATTTACATATAACACTATAAAAAGTCATAATAATCAGAGGGAAATAGTGTTTATCTGCTTGTTACTACACTTTATCCTTGTTACTACACTTCCTTCAATACATTTGAAACAAAAAAGTAGGTTCCAGAACAATTCAGAGATGCAAGTATCAGGGAGTAACTTCCTTATTCTTACAAGGTCAATTATTAGACAAAAAAATTAGGTTTGAGTCCAGTCTCATGATGTATCTTACGAGTTTCTATTAATTTTTCTTTATTTGATGAAATTCACACAAGTTTTCCTAGATGTTATTTGGAGTTCTTCCACTGTTGTTCACAGAATTCAACAGCTATAGTGAAGATGAATATTTGGTCTCATGTAGCTGATTGTTGTAATCCTGTAAAGCTTGCTACTACTGAGTAATATTTGCAGGGTCTGGTTTATGTGAGATTGTATGACAGTGAAAGATAGAAATGAAAGACAACAAGCCTCAGAGTGTCACTTCTAGTGCAGGGTTACAGCATGCTTATTTCCAACATTTGTTCCAATCAATTAATGGCTGTTATGCTCATAATACTCCTATACAGAGCACCACTCATGGGTTTAGATGGCTGTTCGTCTTTCCCATACTGTTCTGTGACCTTGTTTTAGTGTGGAACAGAATACTGGGTGTTCATGCCATCGTGTCATCTGACATGAGTGGAAAGGTGCTACTAGTGATGCAAGTACTGAAATCAAGCTAGGGAATTAGGGACAATCTCTCTGCCCAGTCTGTAACAGAGACAGCTGGGTGGAATGCTGAACAGATTCACAGGGAGGGAGTTTATCTCTTCAAGAAGCAACTAGGCTCCATACAGGTTCAATGTCTAAACTTAGCAACACATAATTGGCTCCCCTATCCCATACTTTGTTTCATTCATTTTATTCACAATCTTACAAGCAGGACTGCCTAATGCCTGTCAAGAAACTTATCCAGCTTCCCTCTACACAGAAGACAGAACATTTTGAAAAGGGTTGGTTTCATGACTGAAGAAGCAGGGTCATTATTTAGGTCGTAAATATGTATTTTTCTGACTTTTGGTGACCCCATATAGCCATAATATGTCAGACTAAGGAGCTAATGTGAAGCTGCACAGATCTGTCTGAATATAGTTATTACAAGGTTTCACCCCAGTAATGTTTCTCAGACATGACCATTTAATAGTGAAGGGAGAGATGTTTTTCTTACTGAAAGAGGCTAGAATTGAAGTTTTTAGACTATTATGAAAAAAACACACAGCACATAAAAGCCTAACAACCATATTCAGAAAACCCTCTATAGTTGCCTGGGAGCTCTGTGGGTTCAGAAAAATTGGCAGGCCTGTTAGATTTTGCTGCCAGCTTACAGAGATGGACGAGGATGTCCCCAGTTTGCACAGTTCTTTCTAAACACTATGGGCAGTTTGTGATCAATAGTGCAGAGCATGAATTACATAGAAATAATAGATTGCTGCGTTACATTAAGTTTGTGATTTGTAATAAGCACTGGCAAGGATGAAATCATGGCTTGCCCTGAGGTCTTAATAATCTGTTTTCTTCAAGTATCTGATTGTTGGAGAAGATACACCATGATTACTGGAACTCACTGCAGCCTGTTGACTGTAATATAACACAGAGATCAGGTTAGCATTATGGAGCAATTGCAGATATAAACTTTGTGAGCTTACTTGACAGAAAGTTAAGAAGATGCATGTATAAACAAATCGGAATGTTTATCTTACTTTACTTTCAGCCTATTTTAAAGCAGCTTTGTTACTGGCAATTATCTCACCATATTATATTACAACACAAGCAATTAACTATTAACTTATTACCTTAACTATTTCTACAAAGCCTCTTCTTCAACAATCCTACAGATTTTTTTTTCAGCCTAAATAAAGGATCAGAACTCATAGCAAATCTATTCCAGAATTTTCATAAAATTAACGAGTTCAGCAGTCCAACCATATATTACACTCTTCAAGTTTTGAGTAAGTGTTTTGAGCAAACACGTATCCATAAATAGATTTTTTTCCCAATGTTTCCAGGACTAACATAGAAAAAATATTTCTAGAAAATGTAAAGTGCCACTAAGTACAACAAATATAAAATGCTACTGTTTGGTCTTCTCAGATATTGATAGAACAAGTGTGGATAAATGAGGAGAGGGCCAATGAGACATCTTTTTCTTCAGAAAGCTTCTTGCCTTCTAAGTTACTCCCTGACTATCTAAGGTGATTGACTCCTTTTGCAGTTCTACTTCACATGCATTTACAGTGAAGCCTTGCAGTTCTGGAGTTGTCAGGCTTCTGTCTTAGACCTGCAGATTCCATTCCGTTTTGGAGAAGAAACATCTAAGGTGTATCAAGGTACCCAGGTGTGATCGTGCACTTAACTTTTTAAAATAATTGTAACAAAACAAACTTTTGTAATTACATATTCCCAAAAACTCACCAAAATACCTCTTCACCCACCACCTTTCACTTATGGAGGTAAGACTGATGTATAATGCAAAAATTAAACTAAACAAAGATAACTGAGAAACTATCCCAGATTTAGTTACTTGGAACACTGAGATAATTGGAAATTTGTTTGTGCTTAGCAGGTAATGATGATTGAACCAAACAGAAATATCTAGAGATGAACAACATAGTCACACTCAAACTTGCACTGGATTTTGTACTCCTGGAGAGTTGAGAGTGAAGAAATAAAAGTCCAGATTTCTAATGCCTGAGAAATAGAAATGAAGTCCACAAGAACTGAAAAGAACATTGAAAACCTAAAAGAAGTTATGAGATAGTTAAATGAATCAAACTGATGACCTGAGATCGGAGATCACAAAATATAAGGGAGTTGATTACAGTAAACAAAATTATTTCAATTAAAATGTTGTTCCCTCAGTTGAATGACTGCAACTCTACCGAATTCACCAAGGTCACAAAATAGAGTCAGATGTAAAATTTGGTTTAATGCTCTATTTTCCTGTTTTTACTAAGCAACAACAAAACACAGAAGACAGAAATTATCTGAATTTATCTGAGGAAAAGAGTTTATACTAAAACTGAGAGCCATCATGAGCCTGTAATTCCATACCTGCAATAAATCATTAGTTGTTTAAAGAGTCTATTGCTTTACTGTGTAAAGAAAGCATAAATATATTAGCAGAGCGAGCCAACAAAACAAACGTTTCATCACCTTCAGAAATAAAAGCCCAAGCTAAGTTTACAATTATAAGAATATGTTTTGTATTATTTTTGACTATTTCCCTTTAAGCAAAGAGATTGCAACAGTGAGACGGCAAACACTAAAGCAAGGACAGTATAAGATTAATTAACGTCACAATTACAGGGTTGGCAGCTGAGAAGGTCTTTAAGCAGAGATTAAAGTATGCAGCCAGGCGCCATCAGATGTGGTGATGTAGCACACAGCAAACACAGAGCTAAGCCAGCTTCACACTTTTAATTCCATCTTAGGTCTGAAGGATTCTCTTGTCTTGTCTAGTCTTTTTATTGATACTAACTTTTTTTGCTGATCGCCTTGCTCTCTGGAGGAACTTCAGCAGGTTCAGAATCGTCTGGGCTTCTCTAGTTGAAAGGAAAGATAATGAATCAGTGTTGAGAAGCTCTTCCATTGCCACTATAAACACAGGAAAATATCAGCTAAGTTCAAGCTGTTTGAGTTAAAGGTAGTCAATTGTTATTTGCACAGACATCAGAATAACTTACTGACCACTGGCACTGTGATTTGTACTGGCAGAAACAAACGAAAAAGAGATCTCAGTGCCCAGAAAAGTTTACAGTCTATCCAGAAAGGAAGAAAGACATTCATAACTGCTGCTGTAGCCCAGGAAAATCACATTTCTGCTTGAATACACAAAAATCTGAGCCAAATGCAAGACTAAAAAGGACATTACAATTAAAATTGCATGTTCTGATTTTTCATGACTGGATGACTGTAATTTCCTGATACAGAATGTGTCCATTGGATTTCCAAGTAAAAACAGGTAGAATCTCTTTGTCATTCATGTTCTGCACAGTTACTCTGTGAAAACACAAGGCTAAAAAAGATGATCCTCAGTAGGTTTCACTGCATTTCAAAAAATAGGGGTTTTTCTTCAGGCTGGTGCAGGTTCCAGTGTCTTGTGTCTTGGCTTTAAGCATGGGCTTCATCCCAGCACCAGGCAGCACTGGCTGGGCATAGCAGCACGAGTACACCCCATTGAAAGGAGTGCAATTTACCCTAACTTCAAGTGAAGAAAGAGACCATAACTTCATCCTTATCCTAGAGAGATAATTTGATGCATCAGCCGTAATGTTTAATTAATAGATATTGCAACTGTTGGGGGAGAAGGGACAACATGAGTAATCTCTTACTCTCCCTACCTCCCTGGGGCTTTGCTTTCTGACTAGAGAAATTATTAGAAATCCATGTGAGGGAGAGAGAAGCCAAAAAACTTTTTTGTTTGAAACTAGGAAAACTGAATTGCTATAATTTTTTTCCACCCAAAAAATTGTGTCAAACCTATTATGGCAGCCAGAGAGTCAACAACAGCACAAGAGTGCTGTGTTAGGGACAGCAGCCACCACTCCAAAAACTGTAGCAGAGATGTGCACTGACTACAAAATAGGATATGTTTATTGGCTGGTATTAGCTTGGTTGTGATGTGGGATATGTGCTGTAGAAGCATGAGGAGAGAAGGAAAAGAATTGTTTTTCATATTTTACATTTTAAAGGAAAAATAAATGTCTCTAATTCCCATGATTACAGGCAGTCATATGAATTCCAGTAATTGTTCCACTTCTCCTATAATATTTATTCACATGCCACTTCTTTGAACTCTGAGTCAAAACTGCAAAACTAATTACTGACCTGAAGGATTTATAAGTTTTTCTTAGTCAACCAGTGTTTGTCTTAGTACTCACATGATTCTGAAAAATTGGCTGCTCTCGTACAAACCAGCTCAGCCAGGCTAATTCATGTGATCTATATAGAACTTTGGGGGATCTTGCAACTGAGTGGAATGACACGATCCTTCATTACCATAAACAGGAAGCTGTGACGTGGCTCACAAATTAGTAAACATGCTTCAACTGTCTGTTTGCTCTGTTTTCAATTGAGAGTTTCCCAACTGTGTTTTAAAGATTAGCAGTGACTCATGAGGTTCTTGCATACCACAACTACATTAGTAAAATGGAGTTCACTTATGTATCTAGATACTGAATATAAACCAAAGAGATTTGTTGGGAAAAAAAGAGAAAAGAGGTTAAAAAGTTATGACTCAATTTAGTTTTGCAAAGATTTATCTATCTGGATACTGTACACAGACCAGTTTATAAAATTGTGTAACTTATAGGTAATCACCATTCCCAGATATCCAACATGTTTATGCTACTCTTCAAATCTGTGGAAAAATGCCCAAGAACAGTCTAGGATTTAATCTGCTCACTAATTATGCACTTAATTCTCACTGCAGAAAATCCTGGAATTTTTCCCACAGGAGAGTCTGCCTTTACATATGATCAACGTTTAAAAAGAAAGGAGGAGGAAAATCATCAAGAATTTTACGAACAAAATATAGTACAGGAAGTGTATCATTATATGAATCTGATATAAACTTAAGAAAAGTTGTTGTAAAATATCTGTTCTTGAAATCTCTGTAAAAGCTCATTATAGGCTTCAAAATCTAAAGATTCCTGAAAATTATGTCTAGTAATAAACAACAAATCAATAAGGATTGAAAAATAGTACTGATTTATTACATTAATTTTGTTCATTTCTTTTGAGTAACAGAGAAAGAAGAATATAAATTCAGGGAAATATGTCATATTGATAACCTACCAACTGTATGGTTGAAGTAGATTTGCCTCTGCCTGAATGTTCATTTAATTCAGATTCCACTGGAAGATCATGGGAATGTCCCCAGTGCCCATTAACTAAAGAAAGGCCCTGCTGAATGAAGATGCTTTGCAATTAGTTCTGAAACCCAATGAACACAAGTGCAGCATTTCTCAGTCTTTTGTGAAAATTTAGCATTTTTAAGAATTATTTTTTTCCAAACAAAATCTGTTGAAAAAGGTCACTGGTTGACATCGACATTTCCTAATGTTTACTTTGTTAAAAAACCCTGAAAAGTGAATCAGATAAATCAGTGATAACCACAATGGTTTGATAAAACTTCATTTATTTTAAAAATCAAATTAAAATTTGGCACTGAGATAGATATAAAACTTAACTCTGAGAATTCATCTAGTTCTCAGTGGAAAAGGTTTAAAAATTTGTGGGATGATGATAAAACCCTTGTCTCAAATAAGTAACAAAAGGACTCCTTTTAACCAAGCAAATAAAATATCACCATCATCAAAATATTCTCTCACTCTTAATCTCACATTATATTCTTATGGCTGACTCAAAGACAGTGGGAATAGGGACTCATTGCTGCATATCTAAATCAGGCCAGTCTTTACACACTCTGTAGAAGAGAACAAGAAAAGGTTTAGCCTTCTTAAGTGACATTAAGATTGCCTTTCATGCTGAGAAACTTAATGAGCCGTCACATTTTCTGTTACATTATATACTTGTGCATAATCATATTTTCAGGCTCCAGCCACACTGAAATAAAGTAATAGAATTACTATAAGCATGGCAGCAAGCAAGGAGATATTATTAATATCAGATTGGGTCCCACTGACTGCAGCAGGCATATTAGATTTTCAAATCATTGGGATAAGGATTAAAAACAATTTGGTAATTTTAATATATTGTTGTTGAAAATATCTTGTGCTTGCATCTATATCTTTCTCCTCTTCAAAAAGAGCCTAGAGCAAACAACTGCCATTGTTATTTCATATGGATACATACTTTTAACCTACTCCAGGGTGAGTCATGAATGCAGGATTATGGAACACATTCCATTAACTGTTCCCTTCTTGAGTTTTAAATATATGGAACACACTCATGAAGCATGCACAATCCATGGAGCAAAGCAAAATAGAAACTGAAGGTCAATCTGGTAGCAGCACTTTGGAAAACAATTATCAATGCTTCATTTAACTCACACAAATGATAATTAATTTCCACAATCATTTTAACATTCTGTGCACTACAAAATCGCAAAATACAAGAGATTGCTTAAAGGGCCAATTGCACGAAGCTTTACCTGGTCACGTGGTGTTACCAAAAGAAAGAAACACTTTTCTATCAGAAAAAATCCATGAATTCCTCCAATTATTCCCAAAAGTTTCCAAATATATTCTTTTCCCTCATAGAAATGGTCTATGTCTTGTGCTTCATGTTTATGTAAACCAAGAGTCTAAAATAAAAAAAAAAAGTTAAAAAAAAGAAAAGGCAATGTTTTAATTTGTGCTAGAGCAAGCCATAATGTGTTAATTCAATTTGTTATCAAAATTTTATTTTCCCAGTTCTTTCAAAATTAAATTGTGTTTTGAAGAAATCAGTTGAAAAGTAGATGATAAAATGAAATATTAGGAACTCTGCTACACTTCTTCTCTCAGGGGTGAAAGTAACAGTATTTTTAGGGACAGTTTTATGAAATTGCCTTTATATAAATGAGATATATTTTGTTTGGAATATATTAGTGCTCAAATTATATAAAAAATTACTTGCACCATCTTTATATGTAAATTTCATATTGAAAATAGACAAAGTGTTACTGAAAAAGGTCCAGCAGAGGTCACAAAGATCTTTAGGGGACCAAAGCCTCTCTCTTATGAGGAGGGACTGCGGGAGCTGGGCTTGTTCAGTCTGGAGAAGAGAAGACTGAGAGGGGATCTCACTAATGCATATAAATATCTCAAAGGTGGGTGCCAAGACAATGGTGCCAGGCTCTTTCCAGTGGTGCCCAGTGGCAGGGTGAGGAGCAATAGCCATAAACCAAAACACAAGAAGTTCCACCTCAACATGAGGAAGAACTTCCTTACATTGAGGGTTGCAGAGCACTGGCACAGGCTGCCCAGAGAGGTCATAACTTAAAACTGGTGAAGAAGAATACTTTCACACTTAAAAGGTGTTACTGAAAGAAATGCATTTGTCTGACATTCACTGAGAATTGCCTTCCTTAGAACACTGTCCCAGTTTTGCTTCCAGAGAAGATGCAAGGAGTAGGAAGAAAATTTTGACCAGAATCTTAACTGAAGTTATGAAGCTCTCTTTCTATGACCACTAGAAGTCTATCGTAAAATCTCTTGCATCTCAGAGGAGACTCAGTCAAAAATAAATTAATACAAAATGGAAAATTTGGTTCTGTTTTGGATGTTATCCCGTTCTTAAATTTTATGTTATGAATTTAGGAAAAGATCATGGCACCCATTTTATTACAGTTCCAGGAAGCAAGGTTAATTAGGCTGATAGCTGCTGGTTCTCTGGAACAATGTGTGGAGGGGACTGTGGATGCCTCATACAACCTTTGAACAATTTCTCTTAAAATGTGTTAAAGAATCTGCCTAATGAAAGAAATTAATATCCATCTAGAAACTTGCCTTGCACAGGACTTGTGTGGCTTCTGAAAACTATTTTTCAAAATAGGAACCTTCTTTTCTTTGAATTCATCATTCATGGATTTCTACTTCTTACTGTCTGTAATCTCTCTCTGAGCTACAGAATGCAAATATAATTGGAATGATGGGTAGATTTCATGGAAAGATCTGTTTATAAACTGATATCGAATTTTAAATGAAACTTTTCTCTGTGTGCCTGTGTGCATGCACGCATAAGTGTCAACATTTTAAAAGCACTGATGTGTCTATTACTTACCTGAGGAATAAGATGTAGCAATGCATCTCCAGAAAGGGTTCCAACAGCCAAACCGACAAACAGCTGTAAAATGAGTGTATAGATTTCTTGACAGGAGTTAAATAAAATAAGAGTTGTACCAAACATAGATCCAATAGTAATAAGTAAAACAGCAACAGTGCTGTAACCATATTCTGTAGGGAAAAACAAATGAAAAAAAACAAGGGCACCTTTAATCATCCTGTATTTGTATTTGTGTTTGAATATTTGTTTTACATTTGTAATTGTTTTTGAGGGTATGTTTTAATACCTCTATATGCAAGCACACAGGAGAAGTGATTCATTGTGACACTTTTTGATTTTCAGCTGGAATTGAGTTAATTCTCCTAGTGTCTAGTACAGTGCAGTGTTTTGGATTCAGTATGAGAATAATGTTGATAACACACATTGGTGTGTGTTCGTTGGCTGGTGGTTGCTAAGTTGTGCTTACTTCGAGTCTAAGACTTTTCAGTGTCTCATGCTCTAAAGTGAGAAGCAGCACAAGAAGCTGGGGAAGTGGGAGAGCACAGCTGGAACAGCTGATCAGACTGTCCAGATGGATATTTCACATGGAATATCATGCCCAATATATAAGCTGGGAGAAGTTGGCCAGGAGGGGCTGATTGCTGCTCATGAGTGGGCTGAACATCAGTCAGCAGGTAGTGAGCAATTGTATTGTGCATCACTTGTTCTCTTGGGGTTTATTTCTCTCTCTCTCTCTCTCTCTCTCTCTTTTTCTTTTTTTTTTTTTTTCTCTTTTTATTTTGCTATTACTCATTNNNNTTTTTTTTTTTAATCTTCCTTTCCATTGCTACTGCTAGTAGTAGTAGTAGTAGCAGTAGTAATAGCATGAATTGTATATTTTACTTTATCTTGATTATTAAACTGATCATAGCTCAACCCATGGGTTTTACCTTTGTCCAGTTCTCCTCCCCTGCCTCTACAGGGCAAGGCAGTGGGGGAGTGTGCGAGTGGCTGCTTGGTACTTAGCTGCTGTCTGGGGTTGAGCCACAACAGCCGCATAGATTTTTCTAGTTGTGTGATACAGGTGACAGAATTAGAAGCCCAGAAAACATGCAATAGTCTGATACTTCCAAATTCCAGACCTTAGAGAGCTAAATAGACAGTGACTATGCAAATTAGAGACACTCAGAGCCCCACAGTGAATACCACTCTGCATTGGCTTCCTCTCTTAACAGATTTATGCTTGAGATTCTATGTTTTCATGTGCCGCACCTGTGTATCTTTACAGTCAACATCACATTTTTAACCAAACCATTTTCTGTAAAGAAAACAAGGCTAAAACCTCAAATGAATATAGGGATCTAATTTAGATTTAAAATACTTTGGTCCAAATTATATTTACAAATCTGCTGTGGACATACATCCCTTCAGTTACTACACTGGGACCACCAATCTGTTTTTCCCAGACTACTGGGATTTTTTTGAATGTCACTGTTGTAATCCTTGAGTTACATGCCACTCACATTTCCAGCCTTTTGCACAACATGAATCTTGATTAATCTGTGTGGAAGACTTATGATGGGAGGTAAAACACTGATGAGAAACACACATAAAGGAATTAATGCCAAAATGTTCAAAATTGTCACTTAATGTTTCAAGCTTTTAATAGCACTGCAAGTGCTCAGCACCTCACAAAATCAGACAGTAAATTTCACAGACTGCATATCCAAATGCAAGAGTATAGTAGACATATATGGAAGGTCAGGCCTTGGTCACTTAGCCAAAACAGCACAGCCTGTCAGTAATACAGAACTCAGGATAAAATTAATGAGCCTATGCTGAGGTCACTAGGTCACACATAGGTCAAACATGGAGTCCTTTATCTGTATCAAGACAGCAGAAGTGTCCCTGTGGTCATGGAAACCTTCGTTTGTCAAAAATCACAGGAAAAGGGCTGCAGAAAGGGCTCTTATTAATTCCATTCTGCACTTGAATAGTTTGGTTTTTCTTATCTCTCACCTTTATGAGATCACTAAAATGTCATTGACTGGGCTGATGGCTTTAGACTTGGAAGAATCCCACTTAACAGAGAATTTTTCATGAACCTTGTATATGACCTGGGTAATTTCCTTTCTTTTCTTTCTTTGTCCCTTGATACCTGACTGAAAAATGGTCATATCTGTGTAGCACAGAAAGGATCAATGCAGTAAAGACTGCAAAGTGTTCAGGTAATGAGAGACAACATAAGAAAGAAGGACTGCTGTCTATTGAAGACCCATAACAATTCTTCCTATTATGTTCTCCTATGCTTTTTAATTTTGGGATATCCACAAGTGTTCTTCCATGTTTTTTAATTCATGTGCTGCTCCATAATGATCATTGGGCAGGAGGGTGTGGGGAAAACTTACTGGCTCCTAAAAGACCTAGTCATCTACACTTGGCCATGTAGATATTGAGATAAAGGTTTTGAAGACATTGATTTGTAGTCTAAGAATTGCTTCTCTGGACGCAGGCAATTATGGTTAGATGCCCATTACTTTTTGCTCATTCCTCACTCCAAAATTTCCCACCAAAAATAATGTCCCCTTGTCGTAAACCAGCACACCTTGATTTGTAACCACTTCCCTGATATCACTAGCTTAAAGTAGGGAAAACAAACAAACAAACAAACAAACCCAGAAAACACATTAGGAAGCCCTTAGGTCAGATCAGATTCAGATTTTTTGTACAAGATGGACTCAGGATTGATTGCAGGAGAAGTGGAATCCACATAACAGATGGGGTAGAAATCACTGGAAGCAGTGGGATGTGAGGGCTACAACTGCAAGTGGGAACAACCTGATTAACTCAGATCGTCTTCCAGCTCTATCACACAAGTCCTGCTGCCCTGTTACTGTTTTTCTGGATGTTTTTCATACCACAATAATGTCCTCAAAGCTCCTCTGCTATAAA
The DNA here is from genome assembly GCA_013398175.1 of Climacteris rufus. Taxonomy (NCBI): domain Eukaryota; kingdom Metazoa; phylum Chordata; class Aves; order Passeriformes; family Climacteridae; genus Climacteris; species Climacteris rufus. The sequence continues at coordinate 389,997 of VZRZ01003262.1, forward strand.
ATATCACAAGCTGAAAAACCAGTAACATTCATACAGAACTTATTTATATCAAGCATTTGCCATATCATGGCATAAAATGCTGGCCAACGTAATCTTGAGGCTATATGTAAGAGAAATGCAATAATCCCAATATAAATCTGGTGCAACTTTCACAAAATAAGTCTTTGCTGCCCAGCAATCAACAGATGAGAACTTGCTATGGCCCACCTGCTGCCAACATCAAGCAGTCCTCTAAAAAATGAAGAAAATAAAGCTTAAAACCTTACATATTGAAAGAGAATTCCAAACACTATAAAATGAAGACCAGTGAATCCCCTCACTTCTCAAGATAGTACTATTATCTGGCATGTATGCTATGAAATTATAGAATGCATAAATTACATAGTGCATAAATCCCATTACATTTTGGATTAAGTTTATTAATGAATGAAATGTCTCCAGAAGTCCTTGCACCTCTTTATCTGAATTTAAATAATACTATATTAATAAGAATTTAAACAATACATTATTAATAAGACCATAACTCACTTTCCACAGTTGTTGGTGGAAGCTTTGTCTGCTTGAAGTCAGGAAGCTGACATGAACAACTTAAGAGTTGTTGAATGATAGCTGGACTGATTTGCTTGAAGTGGTCCTTAGAAATGGGGGAAGAACTGTTTTTCAAGAATATCTTCACAAGTTCATTGGCAGAGAAACAAACCTTTGTAGAAAAGTATATATAGTTACTACACATGTCGCATATACCCGCATTTAATGTTGAGATTAAATATGGAATCGTAGAAGAACACAAGGGTGTCCAGCCTAGAAGAAACTTGGTTTATATATACTATTTTTTGCTTAAATTAGTGTAGTTGTTCCAATTACTTAATTTTTTTTTCCATTTAAACTTGACATTAATATATACTTTAGAAAGAACAGAATCTTTGGGAAAATGCAGCACAATTTCTATGGAAGCCATTTAATGTCATAAGGATATGACAAAATAATATCTTTCAACATTTTATTATCATCTGTGTTATGAAAAATGTTTTAATTTTAATACAAACCACATTCTTACCTATTCTTGTAAAACTGCATTATTTGCAATAGTAGTGCTATTAATATAAGATACTGTCTACATCAAAGCAACACTGAAATTCATCCTTTACTGGATCTTCACTAAGCTATGAAAATAAGTAATTTTTTTAAAATTCTTTAAATGAGAGGATATCACTTCAAGGTCATCAGACTAGATATTACGTAGTCTAAATTTGTTCTAAAGAGTGCTTATTAATTGTATTACTAGAGGGACTTTAGATTTCCAACTAGTTTTTGTTCTTGTTTGGAACATCTCTTTGTCAAAAGAAGCAACTTTTCTTGGGAGCATTTATATTTCAAAAATTTTCACAAAGAATTGAATTTTCATCTCCAGGATGAAACTTCTAGTAAAAACATGAGCAGTTAGCATTAGAAAACTTCTAGTGGAAATTTCTGTAAACACTTTTAAAGAGAAGAACTCCAGATCAAACATGTTGTCTTACTTAAGGGAATAATCTTCATTTCTTAATCTTATCTGAGGAGCTGTGATTCAATTTTTAAAAATCCTTTTTTTCTTTCATTTAAATTGGTCTGCATCTGAGACTCAAGGGATTCCTAAATAGTCTTTCTCTCATCACAGAAGCTTAAGCTTCTTTTGAAGGAGAATTACTATTTAAATTTTTAAAAATTTTTTAAGTATAATTACTTTTAAATAACCCAGTTAAAACCCAACACATTCCTGCCTTTTCTCATTCATTAATGAAGTAAAATATGCCTTGTAATTCACTAAGAAACTGAATTAATTGAGTACTGATATATTTTTTCTGAAAACCACACTCAAGTCTTCAGGATGATAGGTGATCTTGTCACCAGGACCTAGTGTGTTCTGCCTTCAAGCCAAAGGAGAGCATGAAGACAATTGAGGAGCTACCATATTGGAAAATATCTTAATTTTGACAGTTCTAGGCAGTGGCTTTGACCCTAGAAGTAGGGAACACCAGCATCTGGTATCAAGTTGGAAGACTAGCTCGTGGCTGGTTATAAGCAGTATTGCTGACCAGTCAGAGCAGGGATGATATTACTTAACACCTTCACCAACAACTTGAGTGATGGAACAGAGTGCACCACATGGCATCCACAGGTGAAATCCAGCTGGGACAAGTAGTCAATATGCTGACAGGCATGGCTGCTATTCAGAGGGACCTTAACAAGCCAGAGAAATGGGCTGACAAGACCTTCACGAAGATCAGCCAAGACAAACTTATTGTGCTTCACAAAGAACAACCCCATGCATCAATAAACGCTGGGGGAAATTGGCCAGAAGGAAGGCAGGTCTACAGAAATAGCCCTTGGGGTGGGTTCTGAGAGGAAACTTGAACATGAGCCACTAGTATGCCATTATGGCAAAGACCACTAACTGCACACTGGGCTGCATCAGCAAGAGTGGCGCCAGCAGTACTGGAAAAAGAACATCACCCACCACTCAGGACATCTGGACTATGTCCATCTTAATAACCAGCCATACAAGACATTGGCAAATTGAGGTAAGTCCAATGGAGGGCCACCAAGAAGGCTAGGGAACTGCAGCATGATGTGCCAGGAGGGGCTGAGGAACCTGGGTTTGTTCAGTTTGGTAAGAGAAGGGTTGGTGGGTATCTTAAGTCTTCATCTATCTAAGGTAGTTTATGGGAAAAGATAACCAGAGTCTTCTCAGAGGCATACAGCAAAAGAATGAGAGGCAAAAGGTATTAGTTGTAGCAGCAAAAAATCCAATTTGCTATAATAAAAAATTCCATCAAGATGAGAGCAGTAAAACACTGGTACAGGTTTCCCAAACAGACCGTATAATCTCTGTTTTTGAAGATATACAGCATTCAACTGGACATGGCTCTGTGAAACCTGATCTGACTTCGAAGTTGCTCTTTTTTGAGAAGTTGGATAGACAAGATGAAGTCCAGGGTTACTATGAACCTAAATTTTAACATGAATTTCTTATCAGGAATTTTAAATTAGAAGCAAAATCTCATCTGTAAAAATAAACAATCCATCCACACATAAAAATAGCTTTTAAGAACTATTTAGTAAAATATTTCTGTAAGACTTCTGGCATGAGGACCTGCATCTTTTCCAGTTGCAAGCCTCAGCCTTTTAAGCTTTTTAACATAGGGAGGCAGAGAACTGTCTCTATTTGAAAAGCAATTATGTGTGCATGCCTCGAGGATGATACTGAAGAAATAAGCAAATCAAATTTGCATATTTTCATGTGAAAAACTGGATGGATGGATGATTTGGTTTCCAAAATCCATGTTTGTTTAATGAGGAATAGTAAATGAATACACAGACCTTGTGACATAGTTTAATGGAATTCAAGATTATTTCTCTTATTAGATCTTCTGCTACTTACTTGTTTTAAATATACATTTTAAATGTAGAGGATATGAGGGCTTAAAAATAAATCAGTGTCCCTTTTTTGTGATAATGTTTCAAATAATAATTCCTATATAAAAACTAAATTACAGATCTTAATGTAGTTAGCAAACACAAGCCGTAAATGAGTTAATGTCTTATGTGTAGCAAATCTGTTACTAATGAAGCACAATGGCTATCATAGGTGCACAAAACAGGAGACAAAAATAGCAACACTACAGTGAAATATGAAGTGTTGTAGTGAAAAATGTCAAGGAAAACAGGCATAGCTAAATAGAAGAGGAATTGAAAACAAAAACCTCAGAAACTAGGAATTAATACAGAAGAGAAATTATCTTTTCTCCAGATGTTTCTTTTTGATTTTTTTTCATATATACAGAATAGCTGGCTCTCAGTGGACTCCTAAGACTCAGATCATGCCCCTGCACACTTATCTTTTGAGTTACAGTCAGTCAGTCTCAGAAGTTCAAGAAATCAAAACCCAAGCTTTAAAAATTCTTCAGTTCCTGGAGAACAATTTTAGTTCTTTTACAGATAGTATCACTACTGATTTCTGTGGTTCATAATTTAAAATTTATATGAAACATATTTAAAATGACCTTAATTCAAAATTATTTTGAGACCCCATTAAAAGCCTCATCATGCTGATCAGCATGATCCTTTTTTGTGGTCAGCTGCAAAGAAATAAACCTATTGATAGAATATGCATTTCAAATGCAATACAATTACACAGATAAATATCTATCAGAATGGATTTTAACCAGATGAAATTTGTCTAAGTTCCACACCATAAAATGACCACACAGCAAAAGTTAATTGCACATCACTCATTCTCCTAAATGGAGAAGAAACACTTTCACTGAGTTAACATAAATAGTAAAGAACTGAAAACTATAGAAACCTGTCCTTTGAAGCAAGTATTTCACATGTATACATACATCAAAGTATATACCAATCGGATACTTTGAAGTCTCCTTTTTTGTTTAAGGAGTGATATCCAGTCTAAAGGACGGAAGTCAGTTACCATCTTGATCATTGTTATAAACAAAATTTCTTTATTTTCAAATTATTAGGATAAGGATAAAATCACCTTGAATGAGCCAGTGTACTTCAGAGAGGATACTGGGTAGTAGATAAGGCTCTGTTTTACAGACTTTATATTTTCTAAAAAAGGCTTCTGGATTCTATAGATGGCTATTAAAAGAGTTTGGAAATACCCAATTTACAGAAGTCTTAGCAGGAAATCTTACATAGAAACCTTACTTTACTTTGTTTTCCTTGATACAAAATAATCCTTCTTTGTACCATGTCACTTAAGGGGTCCTAGAAACTCTGTGATATATGATCACAAGAAATCTCTAATAACTGTGTGAAAACATTGAAGCCATGTTACATGTCCTTTGTGTCTTGAAGAAACACCTGATTCCATGTAACACTAACCATTCTGTTAGCCCCTCCCAGCCATTTCACACATTCAACATCCATAAAGTTCTTTCCCCAATTAATATTTAAACAAATATTGTTGTATAATATATATTTTCATTGGTATCTACATGTCTTTTTGAAGCTAATACATTTTACCTCAAAAATATTGCATTCTTTGCAAATCAATTTAAATTTTTGTCACTGAAATTCTGCCACCAATACTATAATAACATAAAAATAAATTAACCTGGTCCCAATCTGTGTTCCTCTCACGATCTTCAAAGTAGCCTTTCAGATTGTCTCCTTTTGTATGGTTTCCTTTGACTGCAGCATTTCTTCTTCCAGTATCTCTGATTGCCATACTATAACGTCTTCTTTTGTGACTGTGAAATTGTCCATTTACAGTGCAGGTCTTTGTGGCTGTAAGCACATTTAGTAGTTGTTCTAGTTCTAGTAATTCATCAGAGAACAGATATGTTACCATGGGGAAATGCACATTTAAAAGACAAAACATTTAAAAGACATAATTTATGTTCTTATTTATAATAAAAATAACTAAATTCCTCATTTTAGTACTCTTTTCTTAGTTTGGTACTGGAGGCAATTTCTGCTTAACAACTCTGGAAGTTCAAGACACCTGAATCCTCAGCCTTTCCTTCTTTACATACCACACTCAGATCTTTCGCCTATGACTGTCGCGGAAGAAAACAGATGTGACTGAAATGCAATTCATCTTTCATTTAATAATCAACTCTGACAAAGTTATCTAGTTATAGCTAAACAATTCCACTGTTCTTAATTTTTTTCTGTGTAAGCGAAACTCCACAGTAAGCTGCCATGGCCAAATATTCAGATCAGGAGACAGATCCTCTATAGGGTGTCCTGAAATCAAAGTTCACAATGCTGTGCTGCTCTTGCACTTCAGAAGTGCAACACAGCAAATTTTCTCTATCCTTTTGTTAACTGGGAAGCATCCCTGCTCACAGCACTGAAATAGGAAGGAGTGAGCCAGGATCCCTAATCCCAATCTGAGATAATGCAGGGATGTGCCCCATGACATGGCTCGAATGCAATGGGTTCTTCTCTGAAGAAATGCCTGGTTATTTGAGGGGGCAGGCTCCATCTTATTTTACCTATCACCTTCCTTCACTGCTGCATTTTCAAATGTAGCCATAGTGATAATTTCCATAAACTTTAATTTGTCCATTAGAAAAATGTGGTCCACAAATTAATTTTAAAGGAATTTAAATCAATGAGAATGTTTCCATGTGATAAACCTTTATTTTTTATTGTTGCTACACAGAAAATGCAAATGGTATAATCTTGATGGCAAATCTCACAAAAAGGCTTCTGATAAGAAGTTTGACTACTTTATTTTGGTTACTTGAGTAAACAGATATGAATGGATCTGCAGCTAGATTTGTTTTCTAAATGTAGTCAAATCTAGTTCTATTTTTTCCATGCCTCCAGTTTCTTACTCTTTCCTGAAGTAATTATTAAGAATTTAAATGAATTTAAAGGCACAGTTTAATTAGCTAGACTTAAAATATACTCACACTTCAACAAACTGGTTAAGAACATTTTTTTGTTTTTCTGAATGACATCCTAATTCCACCAACCATGCAGTCCTGCTATTGTCTTCACTGGGACACAGATTTTACCATATATAGCTATTTAGTAGCACTGTGCTGAGATGGCTCCATCCATTCTTGTGAGTCAATTATTTTAGAAGATCTGGCTGGGCAATTTTAAAGGAAGGGCTTTGCTGCCAAACCAGTCTATGTAAGTACAATCTAGGAGTCCCAATTTAGGGCTAAGTATTATTATTTTTTTCAATATTTATTTGTGTGATTCAATGCACCTCTGCGTAACTTATGAATGGTAAAAATATTTTTACCTATGCTCAATTCAACTTTTTAATCTGTTTTAACCCATACTTAATGTAACTTTTTAACAGTTCTTTGAAAACTTGCTAGCTCTTGCTGTTAGCAGTTGCCACAAACAAGGAAAAGTAGATGTCTTATAACAACCTTCTAAATCCATACTAGGCCCCTGAGTTGATGGTGTAGCTTTTTTAATTGCTAAGCAGGCAGAACCTTTTACAGAACTTAATAGCTGCTACACCTGAGAGCTAAACATTTGTTTTGTTTGGTTTTTTTTTCAGGTTTTTTGTTTTGTTATTTTTGGACCACTTAGAGCTCTTCTATGCTTCTCTGTATTTATGATTAAGTAGCATTTCTGAAAAGTCCAGCAATAAATTTTCCTGAAGAAAATGAACTTTGCATATTCCAGCTTACCTGTCACTTGGAGCTCAGTGGTACTGTTTAGAGAACTGAAAATATATTTTATAAAGAATTCCGGGGAAGGCAAACTTGCTTTCCCCATACAGACTCCTTGGAGAGCCAGAGTAAGGATTAAAGCAGCCAGGCGTGGAAGAGTGTTTTCATCAGCACCATCTCTATCCATTATATCTGCATTTTTCTCCAGAGTGCTCACATCAACACACTGAAATCAGGAGAAAACAGCATGAAGGCATTTCTGGTCATCTCCATTTAAATAATCAGAGTGACAGGAGGAGAAACTAGGGAGAACACTTTCACAGACAGACAGAGTAGAAAAAATGCTAAGATTTAAGAACTAATTGCCAGCAGAACAGCTAATCAAAGGATGTTTTCCAGAGAACAGGTGTAGAATTAAAAATCCTGAACTTTTATTTGGGGTCTGCTGGGGAAGAAGTACAGTCCTTCATTCAGGACAAGTTATTTTTGTTTAGTGTTATTTTCCTGCTGTTTCTATTGTTCCCAGTGTCCTCTTCAATGACATCTACATCTGCTTCCAGAAAGTGGCAGAAAAGGGAGAAATTTTTTTAAGGCATGAGAAATTGACTCGAATACTTTAACTCTTCATTTCAAACCTCAGAAATAATTCTTTAAATGTTTTTAGTTCCTTACCTATTCAATGGAATCAATAGTTTGTTATGGAATAGTTATCTGGGGACAATATGGAAAGATATAATTTTGCAGATAAAGGGTGACTTCCCTGCTGGGTGACCAAATAAAAGCAGTAGTCAGTGGTATACACCCATGTGTGTGGATGTCTGCAAGCTCTCTCAGTTACCCAGAAACTTATCCTCATTTTCTCATTTTCTTCCCTTTTTGTCTTGTTTATTTTCACTGCAAATAGTTGGGTTTGAAAGAAATCACCAAAACAAAAAAAGGGCAGAAACTTTAATTTAATTTGTTTCTAACTCATATTAACTAAATTAAAAAGTCAGCTAGTCAGCCAGTACAGTACTCATTTATTTTATACATACTCATCTCTCTGTATGTAGGCTTTAAACACTGCAGAGAGTCTTGCATTTTTTTCCTGTTCATTCATTAAAATTTCACACATTAAAATTTCCACAACCCAAAATTTAATCTTTCATTTCAAAGAAGATATTAGGTGCTATGATTGAAGAGGAGGATATTTTCTGTGAAACAAAAACACATAAAGAGCCACTAAAAATGCTTCTCTTCTATTACTACCCTGCACCATTGGCCCTTTGGCCCTTTTCCATAACTCAAGTGTAGTGATTCCAAGTATTTTGCTATTATGTTTTGAGTACCTTTCATAAAAGAAACCTCTTTCCCCTCATGTCAGTGAGTGGTGAGGTCTCAGTTACTCAACAGGCTTGACAACTGATTATACTGCCAGCATAAACAAACAGAACCCACAGTAAAGCATTTCATGGGTTGTTATTCTACCCTGCCCTTCCAAATACACTCTGATGCCTCTTTACAGTTGCTCAGATACCACTGGAGTTCTTGGAAATCAGCACGTTCACCAGGACTCAGAACCAAAAGTACTGGTCAATGAATAATTTATGATGGGAAACAATTACACAAAGAAGGCAGAAAGAGGAAATGGAAGCCCTCAACATTCTGGACACAGCCAGGACTCCTACCCGTCTTCTGTTTGTGCAGAATACTCTACTACAGTATGGTGTAAATGAAAATCTTATGAAATGAAAAGGGCAAATTCAAGCTTTGAATAAACCAAATTTAACTCAATACTATGAACAGACCTAAGGGGCTACAAACAGGAGGTCAACCTGTATTTTAGGAGTTATCCAGTCTGGCAAAAACCTGTTTTATTGCCCATTACAAGGAGAAGATTTTCTTAGATTTTGAACTCCAGGATACTATGCTATTATTTTATAAACCCTATTTGAGATAAGGAATTATAAACACCAGTGAGAAAACTGACTGCATATTTCCTGATTTAAAATGATCTTAGCTGAAAATATTCAAAATGTTTTTTTTCTTTTAACTTTAAGCTTATCTCTATCAACCTTTCTGCAAGGTATATCTGTGCTGGTAGATAACTGGTTGCAAATGTATGTGTTCCAGCTGAAGCAAACCATCACACCTTTGGACAGATTCCTTATTCTATCCTGCTTTGGACAGACACAGAAGTGTAGAACCTGGCAAGGATTTCACCTAGCAAAACAATTGATTATTTCTCCTATACCAGCCAGTTTTGGAGCTGTTCTTTTTCATACCATTGAAATACAATCAGTGCTAGTGCATCTATACTAGCAAATACAAGAGATCAGAAAATATTTTCTGTTCTTGAAGCCAAGTGCAAGATCTTGAACCTACACAGATGTACTTTTTTCTATCTGCCCTAAGCAGGGCACTGCATCTAAAACAGCTATTGGGAATGGTCCCTAGCATGCATTATCTCCCCACAACCATGTTGCAGCAGACCCTGTGGAAGTGGCACATGCCAGAAGCAACTCAAAGAGAAGCATTAAACAGCACATACAACACAACACCAGTCTTCAGCCTGCGCTCTCACACTGTTATTTACCGGTTTTCTGGAGGACTGCGATACTGGTACAGTGTCTGCACTAGCATAAAGGCATTATACCAGTAGTAGAGATGAAGCTATTTTTATGTATGAATTCTTTACCTGGTTTTCAGAAGTTTTAAAATGCTGCCTTACTGCAGCTAAAATATCTTCAGTTTCATTCCGTGAAAAATAATAACAGTCTTCATCATGCCTTAAACTAAGCATACTCTGTAGGTAAAATTTATAATCCTTATCATTCAAGTTGAATTCTGAAGAACACACATCTCTACGATGAAGAATGTAGTAGAGAAGAATAAGAGAAATTCTTTCAAATACTTCTTCACTGAGATGGTCTTCTAAATCTCCTCCAGCTATTAGCAACAAAGCATCTGGTTCAAGGCACTGTGAATAAATAAAAACAAATGGAAATTCAACCCAAGTGACACACTGCCAAGCATCTGCAAATACAATTAGGAAGGATAACAGGAGAATTCAACTTCTATATTTAAGGGATCAAATCCAAAACTACACAGATGCAGGTTCATGGAATGGCAGGAGGAGGATGCAGGTAATTCATTGCAGTTCTACAGCTACAAGATCACACAGTGGTTTGATTTTTTTTCAGACCCCCTTTTGTTTTTAAGAAAATTCAAGTGTCCTAGGGATGGCACTTTGAGCAACCTGGTATAGTGGGAGGTGCCCCTGCCTAAGGCAGGGAGGGTGGAAACACATAATCTTTAAGGTCCCTTCCAACTCAAACCATTCTATGATTCTAATCTATGATTCAATGATTTGATGGAGACTCATTACAAATTAGGAATAATTCTGATCAATCAATGTAGAGACTGAAAGCTTTCCACTGGCTTCAACAGATTATACTTCTGGTTATAGACATATTAGATAAGGGCTAAGGCTACTCATATTTTCATCTATGCATTCTATATGTGTTCACATTAGGAGATAAAAACATTATCTGGACTGTAGTAAATTAAAGGTGTGTAAACAGAAGTTATATCATATTCAATGCACTGCTGAGAGACTTAAATGACCCTGTAATCACATAGCTATTTTTATGCTTCTCAGTGAATTCTGTTAAATGCAATGAGATCCAGTGCAGAGAGCCAGCACAAGGTCCCAACCCCATTTAGTCCTTCAAATGCATTTCAAGATGGACTGAAATTACATATTCACCCTGTGCAAGCTTTACAACTGAGCACAGATTTTTTAACACAAGTGTTAATACATGTATACGTTGCGCTCACTCTCTCTCTCTCTGTCAATTTTTTTTTTTATACAAAGACACTTTCCAGGAAGTTTTGCCATTCAAACACAAGTTAGGCTTTAAAATGAGACCAGAAGACTAATAGAGTTCTATCTCAGGGTATGAGAAAGAAGATACTGAACTTCAAAATAAAGAATCTTTCTTGAAGAGATCTTGTAATTAATGTCATTCATTCTTTATCTGCTTTTTTCTAACAGACTTCTTAGCGGTGTCATCTTAACTGTAGTAGAACAGTTGAACTGCACACGTCAGAGAAGACTCTACAACACAAAAGATACCATGGGATGATCAGCTCTGCACTCTAATAAATTAATGAATGCAGACAGAATCTAGTTTGTCAGAATAAATTGTTTGTGGCTACAAGCATGTTGTATTGGTCAGTGTGGCTCACCTTTTATGTTAGTTCATTTTCCTATACTGAAGCTGGGTTAATGAAACTCACATTGTCATGTTCAGAAGCCTAAGTTCCTTGGAGGAACTGAGAGAGCTGCTATTTCTTAATATAAAAATTTTTGACAAAAATTCTCAAAATACTCAGTCTAAAAAGAAAAAAAAAAGGAAAACTGGATATTAATATCCAATTTAACTATTTATAAGCATAAATAAACCAGATTACAATAGAATTCACCGTATCCTGCCTATATGGCCTACCAAGGTCTATGACTTTAACTTTTTCTAATGAATGTCTTTGAGAATTACTACTTGAGACTAGGAGGAGTATAGCTATACTGTTTTCTGTCTCAAAGATCTCAAGTCAGTCAGCCAGCCTTTATAAAAACTCAATAGTAATACAAGAAACATACAGCATGAAATGGAACATTTTCAAATATTTCTATAAGATTTCAAAACCAGCTGAGGATAAATTGCAATCAGTGAGTCCACTGTTGGGTCTTGCAAGGAAGATGACTGAAAAGAGAACTGATAATTAGAAGGAAGCAGGTGTATTGTAAAAGTTGCAGTTACTCCATAGTATATGGGTAGCCCATGGAGAGTGACCCTCGAAGAGATATTAAGGGGATAAAAATTGGTTCTTCACTGGGTTATTTTTCTTTTGTTTGTTTGTTTGTTTTTTTGCTGCCACTAATATTTCACAGGAATAACCTCTATGTTCTGGATTAGGAAATGTTTATTTCCTGTAAAAAGCGAAGCCCAAAACCTGGGCACTGAAGTCTGAGTTTCTTTTGTTTAAGTGGCCAGAAGTTCAGAAAAAAGCCTTAGCAATGCAAGAAATGTATGACTTCTGTGTCCTTAAGAGATAAAGAAGTGTCAGATGCCATTTAATAGCTGCCAGCCCCTGCCCAAAGAGTCTTAGGGCAAGTACATACCAATAAACCAAATGAGGGTCTAAAAAAGTGTTAAACTTCACTGCTTTTAAATGTCCACCAAAGATATCATAAAAAATAATAATTAAGAAAAAAAAACCTGAAAACAAAGTCATATGCTATAAATGGAATCCTGGATTTAGAAGGGAAATTTGAATCTGAAATTAATTACTGAATCCCAACAAGTATGAGAAAGAAAATTCCAATCTAAGGTGGGACTTTTTTTTCAAATTTTTATGATCTTGAAGGATAGTTCTTCTTGCACAGTTTTTGCTGTCTTGGTTTACCAAATCTTGTTAAATCATCATGGAAGATTTCAGCACAGTGCCATGTGGGCTCCACATGACTTAAAATGCCACATCTCTCTCAAGGATTTCCTACAGAAAACTGTGTTCATGTGGTGCTGACACAGAAACACTGGTAGTGCAGGATGTGTGCAATGTTTCTGACTCAGTCAGCACTGAGGAATATTGGAAATGGTGGAAGTCCTCAAATTCTTCCTGCAGGAAATTTCAAAGATGAAGCCTGAACAGTGCAGCAGTACTCACCAAAGTAAGCCCCAGCTAAGTTTCTCTTAGATTTCTTCCATCCAAGGGCACAGTGGGCAAATACACACAAAAAAAAAAATACAGCACTCAAGAGAAGAAAAACAAAAAGGGCAAACAAAAACTTGGTCCTCTCTTTTGTGACGTTTAAGAGGATGTTATACCCATGTTTAATACATTCTCAGCTTTTGATCTGGGCCCATATCTGATGCATATTCAATGCCCATATGTGAACAATCTCCTTCATAAAAAATTATCCTTTTAGGAAATGATAGGCACCTACATTATTTATATATGAAATTTCACTTTTGGGCTCATATGAAAAATGGGAGCATTTTTAGAAAGGGTCAATTAAGTGAGCAGCTGTCTACTGCATAGGATAAAAAGATTCCCATTCAATTGTCTTGGCAGATTGTTGAGAATAGCACCTTGTGAAAGCATTCACCTTTTTGGCCATCCTTGTTAAGTGTGGTATAAAGTGACACTCTGCTGTATGTAGGTCACTGAACTGTGCCAGAATCAGAGTAATGTTAATGAAAGCCAAGGCTGACCAAGACCTTTGTCATCCCTTTCAGCTAAATTGCTCACTAACACTGTCCCTGTCTTTTCTTCATTGAATCAGGAATCAGTTCTGAAAATATTCTCAGCTAGACAACCAATCCCTCTGTGCAACTGTTCCCTGGACTACTTCCAGTTTCAACTTGGATTTGTAGATTCATTGTTCTGCCTTTCATTTTCCTTGACCTGAACTGCTTACCAAAACCCTCCCCTAAATCTTGAATGCTTGGGTGAAGTAGCATATAAATCTGAGACAATCCTGTCTGGGTTTTATTTTTATGAAGTAAAATCCAGAACAGCAAAAA